>JAWQFJ010001805.1:186901-189401 GCA_034096865.1 Theodoxus fluviatilis | reverse complement strand
AAGCGTGGTACATATTGTGAAATTTAAATCTGGGTAAACTTACATAGTGGTTTGTAATCTGAAATTTGCGCAAGCAAACATCGTGGCATGTGTTGTGAAAGTTTAATTAGTGTAAACTTACAATGTAGTATATATGTGTGTTGTGAAATTTAAATAAATGTAAACTTACAATGTAGTATATATGTGTGTTGTGAAATTCAAATCTAAGCAAATTTGTAGTGTATTGTGTACTATGAAATTAAATTCTAAGCAAGCTCACAGAATGGTATGCATTGTGAAATTTAAATTCAGACAAGCTCACATGATCGTAGGCTATATATGGTGAACTGTGAACGTGGGCAAAATTGTATGGTGGTATGTACCGCAAATACAAGAAATGAGAAAACTTAGTCTGAGCACGGTAAAAGTGTATTCTGGGACAACAAACGCGTATAGCCTGGCGTATGGTAGGCACAAAAACACCCTCCTATTTCTGGTCGTATGAACACTGTAATATGTAGGCCTACTATGAACAAATGATTTCTGGTCATTCATACAAAGCGGAGTCCAGGAACAACGAAATTCTGTGCTAACACAGTGCGGTATAGCGCTGTTTAGGTTTAACGTTTGCATGTTGTGTTCTATTTGCTAGTGCATCGTCGGCTGTTGGTGCACATGTGGATTGTTCCATTACGCGGCGCAAGTCTATGGTCTGCGTGATCTTTGGTCCAGCGAAGTGAGCTCATGGTGAAATCATGATGGGAAAATCAGCTGCCAGGTCGGGTGCGGACCAGCTCGCCCTCCCTGCAACGCTGTGGCTCTTGACGTTCTGCGACGCACCTGTCTGCCTGCCTGCGTGCCTGCTTGGCTGCCTGCCTGCCTGCCTGCCTGCTTGCCCGCCTGGGTGCCTGCTTGCCTGCCTGCTTGCATGCCTGCCTGCTTGGCTGTCTGCCTGCCTGCCTGCTTGGCTGTCTGCCTGCCTGCCTGCTTGGCTGTCTGCCTGCCTGCCTGCTTGGCTGTCTGCCTGCCTGCCTGGTTGCCTGCCTGTCTCTTTGGCTGCCTGCCTGACTGCCTGCCTGCCTGCCTGCCTGCCTGGTTGCCTTCTTGGCTGCCTGCCTGCCTGCTTGGCTGTCTGCCTGCTTGCCTGCCTGCCTGCCTGGCTGCCTACCTGGCTGCCTGCTTGGCTATCTGCTTGCCCGCCTGGCTGCCTGCTTGGCTGCCTGCCTGCATGCCTGATTGCATGCTTGGCTGCCTGGTTTCCTGCCTGCATGCCTGACTGCCTGCCTGGTTGCCTGCTTGCCTGGTTGCCTGGTTGCCTGGCTGACCGCCTGCTTGCCTGCCTGGCTGCCTGCCTGGGTGGTTGCCTGCCTGCTTGCTTGGCTGCCTGCCTGGCTGCCTGCCTGGCTGCCTGCTTGGCTGCCCGCCTGGTTGCCTGCCTGCATGCCTGACTGCATGCCTGGTTGCCTGGCTGACTGCCTGCTTGCCTGCCTGGCTGCCTGCCTGGCTGCCTGTCTGGCTGCCTGTTTGGTTGCCTGCTTGGCTGCCTGCCTGACTGCCTGCCTGGCTGCCTGCCTGGCTGCCTGCCTGGCTGCCTGACTGGCTGCCTGCCTGGCTGCCTGCCTGGCTGCCTGCCTGGCTGCCTGCCTGGCTGCCTGCCTGGCTGCCTGCTTGGTTGCCTGCTTGGCTGCCTGTCTGACTGCCTGCCTGGCTGCCTGCTTGGTTGCCTGCTTGGCTGCCTGTCTGACTGCCTGCCTGGCTGCCTGCCTGACTGCCTGCTTGGCTGCCTGCCTGCCTGCTTGGCTGCCTGCCTGGCTGCCTGCTTGCCTGCCTGCCTGCCTGCCTGCCTGCCTGCTTGGTTGCCTGCCTGGCTGCCTGCCTGCCCGCCTGGTTACCTGCCTGCCTACCTGGGTGCCTGGCTGCCTGCTTGCCTGCCTGCTTGCCTGCCTGCCTGCCTGGTTGACTGGCTTACTGCCAGCCTTGCTGTCTGGCAGGCTCGCTGGCTGGCTCAACTGATTCTTCGTCGCTACAGCCGCCGTCCCCGTCTACCTTTTCGATATCTTTCATCTACCAGTAGAAATGAGAATTTCCGGGGGGGGGGGGGGGGGGGGGGGGGGGCTTGTAGCGTGGAAAATCGTGTCCCGTGGAAAATCGTGACCGGAAGTCATCGCAGAGTTATCTGCTCGGGACGTGCTGAAAATTCAACTCTAAAAAGAGACGGCACCCGCCACTCCGCCTGACTGACTTGGCACGCCCGGGGAGTTATGCTAAGCTCCGGCCGCGTAAATATATCTGCGTTTTGTGACAAACGTCTTTCTCGGCGGTACTGTACTCCATGCACCTTAACGGTGCGCGTGATTCGGGTGTAATCTTAAGCTAAACGACGTTTATTGGCGCTGCTGAAATGGTCGAAGTCGGAAACATTCGGAACGTCGTTTAGCTTAAGATTACACCCGAATCACGCGCACCGTTAAGGTGCATGGAGTACAGTACCGCCGAGCAAGACGTTTGTCACAAAACGCAG
>JAWQFJ010001805.1:141901-181901 GCA_034096865.1 Theodoxus fluviatilis | reverse complement strand
TAATTTTGTGTTCGAAGAGAAGTGTGCACGGTAAGCTCTCTAAAAGAAATAACCCTCATTGGGTGTAGACTTATGCTGAATTCAAGATGGAAAGTAGATAGAAAACGTAAGCAACATGAAACGGTCTTTTATAAATGCCAAACGACTCAAATATCCTGTGGGTACGATACAGCTCTTCTTAGATTTGTAACCGAAAGCAATTATCTTGACTGGTCATTTGACACAGTCCATGTGAGACTGATACTCTAGGAACGGGGAAGGCGTGACTGGATGAAAGCCTCCACTTCGGTCTTGCGTGGGCGGCTGTTGTGGCTATAGAGTTTGAAGCCCCCACGGAAATGCTGTGAATCTCAAAGCTTTTGCAGCGAACACATTCAAATAATTTGTGAATCATCGTTATTAAACCACAAGTGATGCTTCGAATTGTTGAGTTTTGATGCGATTTGTTTCATCGCCGGAGCTTTCTAGAGCTCTCGTGATGTTGACCAATGCGGCGTGATGTCTTGCAAGGATCAGTGGGTGTCGTCACTGTTAGAGATAGAATACATGTACATGTAGGTATGGTGGTGGTGGTGAGGGCCTATCCATCAGCTTTTACATGCTATGTAAGGCTGTTGATCATAAAACCACCAGAGCTCATTAGTCAAGTCATGATTTCACTCATTCGTCTTTTAAGATTCGCGCGGAGTAAAATGACGAGTATATTCTTACTCCCAATCCACATTTGATGGGTTTAGATAGTTGTATCAGAAACATCCAGTTTTCTGGAGAATGAAATCACAAACACACACACACACACGTGCGTGCGCGCAGGCACGCACGCACGTACGCACGCACAAGCGTTCTTGCAGAACAGCAAACTTTAAAATAAATATCTACAAAGTTATTTTAAAGGCTTCTTTTGTAATACTTTTCACAGAAACTTGGATGACCCGTGGGCGAGCTCATAGAGTGTGTTTGTGCATGCGTGCGTGCGAGTGCGTATGCGTGAGCACGCGTGTGTGTAGTGCGTATGTGTGTGTGTGTGTGAGTGTGTAGTGCGTGCGTGTGTGTAGTGTTTGCTTGCGTACGTGCGTGTGAGTGTATATGCGTGTGTATGTGTGTGTGTGAGTGTGTTTGTGTGTGTGTGTGTGTGTGTGTGTGTGTGTGTGTGTGTGTGTGTGTGTGTGTGTGTGTGTGTGTGTGTGTGAGTGTGTGTGTTTCTGTCCGTGATGGTGATGATGATGATGATGATGATGATGATGATGATGATGATGATGATGATGATGATGATGATGATGATGATGATGATCGTGTTGGTGGTGTGGTGGTGGTGATGGTGGGATTGAGGGTCGTAGTGGTGATGATTGGGATTTGATATGTCATTTTTTTATTAACCAGTCGCGTAGGTATCACGGCAGCTATGTGGATAACACGTTTTCATATGTCCATTACGTTTCGTTTGTCTATACTTTGTCTTTATCATTCATACCTGAAAAAGAAAACACTTCTTCGTATTAATGTGATGATTCATTTAACGCGTTTGCATGTGTTCCATTGGTGTGTTTTTCGCGTGTCACCTATTTTACATTACTGAAAACTCTTATTCGTACTAATGTAGATTACTCATTTGACACGTCTATATGTGTTCTTTTGGTGTTTTGTCGTGAGTCATTCTGTAGTACATCACTTGAAAACAGTTCGGCGTACCAATGTCGATGATTCATTTGACACGTCTGTGTGTGTGACATGTCGTATTTGTCGTGAGCCACCTATTTTAAATGACTGAAAACTCTTCTTCGTACCGATGTAGATGACTCATTTGACACGTATGTGTGTGTTACATTGGTGTGTTTGTCGGGAGTCACCTATTTTTAATGACTGAAAACACTTCTGCGAAACAATGTAGATTACTCATTTGAACGTTTGTGTGTGTTACATTGGTGTGTTTGTCGTGAGTCATTCAGTGGTACATCAGTGAAATACAATTTCGGCATACCAATATAGATGACGCATTTTACACATTTGTATTTCTTCCATTGGTGTCTTTGTCACCTGCCATCTGTTCTACACCACTGAAAGGATACCATCGTAGCGATGGGGAAACTGTAATTGACGCGTCTGCATGTGTTCCATTAGTGAGTTCGCTGCGTGTCACGTGTACTGCATGACTGAACAAGGATTTCATCGCACCAATGTAAATGATTAATTTGGCACGTCTGTGTGTGTTTCATGGATTTTTGTTTGGTGAGCTATCTTTATTACATTGCTGAAAAACACATCGTTACACCAATGCAAGGGACTCATTTGATACATTTGTATGTGTTTCATTGATATATTAGTTGTGTGTCACCAATTTTACATGCCTGAAAGCACATTGTCGTACCAATGTAGATGATGTTCGACACGTCTGTATGTGTTACATTGGTGTGTTTGTCGTGAGTCACCTATTTTACATGACTGAAAAGACTCATCATACCAATGTGGATGACTCATTTTACTCGTTTAATGTGTCCCATTAGTATGTTTATCGTGTGTCACCTATTTTACATGACTGTAAACACTTCTCCGTACCAATGTAGATGACTCATTTGACACGTTTGTATGAGTTCCTTTGGTGTGTTTGTCGTGAGTCATTCTGTAGTACATGACTGACAAGATCTCATCGAACAAACGTAGACAACTCATTTGACACGTCTGCATGTGTTCCAGTGGTGAGTTTGTTGTGTGTTACGTGTAATGCATGACGGAAAAGACAATGCACCACAGAAGTGTGGGTAAGGCGAAGGAGGAAGCAGGCTAGAGGAACGGTGGGTGGCTCCAAGTTTTTATTGTCACGGTCTACAGAAAATACAATTCTCATAACTCAGCGCCAAAGCCCAAAGTCATCGTGTTCAGTCATCTCCAGTGTTGCCCACCTGCCCGCCAGCACCTCCCATCTCTGAAGTCCCTGATGAAGTCATGAAGTCCCTGTTGAAGTCTTTAAGTTCCTGCAGTCCTAATATCTCCACTGATGTACCTGACTTCATCTCGAAATCATGACATCATCCCCAATGAGCTGGTAACCCATCGAAAGTCAAAGCAAATGTTGAAGACCCGAAGAATCCTTCCAAGCCCTGAGGTCTATTTTGAAGCAGTGAAGTCCTCCCTTAACCCCAAAATTCAGGATAGACGTATGTGAGTATCTGTTCTAGAAAAAAAAGTGTGAGAATTATTCAGACCAGTGGTGGTCGTAGATTTTTGCTTGCCGTTGCGAGGTCATTCCTGGAGACCCGGACTACCCTCATGTACCCGGATCTGAAGGCACTCCTCCTCTTTTCATCCAGTCCATGAAGACGACTCCTCGGCGTCGAGTACAGCAACCGTCCCACGACATGGCCTACTCCCCAACGTGGATCAAGGCTGGGGTGGGGTTGGGGATTGATCGTCAGGAGCAAGAGGGGAGAGGTGGGTGGAGGAAGGATGTGTGTGTAGAAGCTGTCATAGTTCGGTAAAGGGGGAGCATGAGGTGAAGGCCGCGCATTCTGCCCTCCAGAGCTGTCAGGGGAGGGGTAAGAAAAGACGGAGATGGTTGACGAAAGTCCGTACGGCCGCCATTGCCACGATGATGTCACAGGGGGCGAGACATCAGGCGGTGGAAGGGGAAACGCTGGTGACGTGTGCTGAGCGGGAAAGGATAACACTCACTCTCTGTGTCGTCTAGGGATTCGTTTGTCGCTTCGTTTGACGCGTCGCCTGGGATATCGCCTGAGTCTGCAAGAGCGTCGCACGTGGTGCCGTTGCCCCACGCAGGACGGCGCCCGTCAGCTGGAGGCGTGTAGACCCCGGACGTGGCGAAAGTGACGTCACGGCTGGATGACGTCACTGCGAGGCCTGCTGGTGCATTTGCGCCAACCAGGTCAGCAGCTCCACCGCCTCCTGGGCCTCCAGCTCTCCGTTTCCTGTAACACAGACGTCACTGTCACTGCTTTTTGTTACACAAACATCACTATCCCCTGTAATACAAACGTCACTCTCGCTGCCTCCTGTGACCCAGACATCACTGTCACTGTCCAATGAAATACATATATCGCTGTCACCTGTAACGCAAATGTCACTCTCGCTGCCTCCTGTGACACAGACATCACTGTCACTGTCCACTGAAACACAGGCATGTCTGTCTCCTGTAACGGACACTTCTCTGTCCACTGAAACACACACATCACTGCCATCGTCCTCATTAACATACTTTACTGTCACCATCTACTATAACAAGGACGTTACAGTAACTTTCTTCTGTAACACAGACGTCACCGTCACTAACCACTGCAAATGTATAAGAAACATCACCGTCACAGTCTAACGTAACACGGACGTTACTGTCAATAACTCTCTCCTGTAAAAAGGTAGAGAAAAAAGCAAATGGAAAGGAGACAGAGCGGAACACATTCGACTTACAAGTCGTGGACGGTAGGGCAGGACAGGGGAGTGGACAACCACGAATTTTGCATCCCACTACGTGGACGTCAAACACTGCCATCCTTATGAGTGTGTCTGAGGTCTGAGAGGCGAGGAATCGCAGTGTGCTGTTCTTCGCCACTTAGGGCAAGGAATAACAGAGAGAGAGAGAGAGAGAGAGAGAGAGAGAGAGAGAGAGAGAGAGAGTGAGTGAGAGAGAGAGAGAGTGAGAGAGAGAGAGGGAGAGAGAGACAGAGACAGAGAGACAGAGAGGGAGAGAGAGACAGAGAGAGATAGAGAGAGATAGAGAGAGAGAAAGAGAGAGAGAAAGAGAGAGAGAAAGAGAGAGAGAAAGAGAGAGAGAGAGGCAGGCAGACAGACAGACAGACAGACAGACAGACAGAGAGAAAGACAGACAGACACAGACAGATACACACACTCAGAGACACACACACACAGAGACAGACAAACAGACACGCAGACACGCAGACACGCAGACAGACAGACAGACAGACAGACAGACAGACAGACAGACAGACAGACAGACAGGCACAGAGACAGAGTGACAAAGACAGGGACAGAGGGACAAAAGACACAGACACACACAGAGAGAGAGAGAGAGAGAGAGAGAGAGAGAGAAAGAGAGAGAGAGAAATATATAGAGATAGACACACAGAGAGAGACAGATAGAAAAAGAGAGAGACAAAGAAACACAGAGAGACAGATATACAGAGAGAGAGACAGATATACAGAGAGAGAGACAGATATACAGAGAGAGAGAGAGAGAGAGAGACAAACCCAGAGAGGAAGAGAAACACAGAGAGAAAGAAAGAGAGAGACATAGAGTGACAGAGAGACAGAGAGAAAGAGAGACACAGAGAGACAGAGAGCCAGAGAGAGAGAGAGAGAGAGAGAGAGAGAGAGAGAGAGAGAGAGAGAATATAATACAAGCACTGCTGCACACTGCGATCGTAAAACTGGATCAAGTAGAATGGTCACTCCATCTTTTTTGTCATCTTGACGTTTGTCATTCTCGTTTGCTCCAAAATAAACCTCTCACGTCCTCCAGCTGCCATTGTGTTCCCATGGCAACGATCATCGTCGCAATACACTCTCAGCGCGCCCTTTCCTTGTGGGTGACGATCCACTTCGCTTTCGGTGGAACCAGCCAGGAAAAAGTGACGGCCTCAGTGCCACGGCTTTACATGGGGCACTAGGCCGCTGGTTAGAGCGGTAGCACGCTGTCGCTTGCAGCCAGCCATAGCGGCGATAGGAGTTTCGTGGGACCTAGCTCGCATTGCCTTTCCCTACCCATGAGTAAAACCTGGTACCTGTGAGAGCAGGTATGGCACATTGTAATGCGATCGACCGTTGTGCGCGGCCATGAGCCTGCAACAAAATGGAATATTCCCAAGGGATAGAGGTGCAGTGTGATAGGGTACAGTGTGATAAAGATACAGTGTGATAGCGGTTCAGTGCGATAGCGGCGCAGTGTGATAGGGTACAGTGTGATAAAGATACAGTGTGATAGCGGTGCAGTGTGATAGGGTACAGTGTGATAAATATACATTGTGATAGCGGTACAATGTGATAGCGGTACAGTGTGTTAGCGGTTCAATGTGATAGCGGTTCAATGTGATAGCGGTACGGTGTGATAGCGGTTCAATTTGATAGCGGTTCAGTGCGATAGCGGTACGGTGTGATAGCGGTTCAGTGCGATAGCGGTACGGTGTGATAGCGGTACGGTGTGATAGCGGTACAGTGTGATAGCGGCACAGTGCGATAGCTGTACAGTGCGATAGCGGTTCAGTGCGATAGGGGTGCAGTGTGATAGGGGTGCAGTGTGATAGGAGTGCAGTGAGATGGGGTGCAATATGATAGGAGTGCAGTGAGGTGGGGTGCAGTGTGATAGGGGTGCAGTGTGATAGGGGTGCAGTGTGATAGGGGTGCAGTGTGATAGCGGTGCAGTGTAATAGGGGTGCAGTGTGATAGGGGTGCAGCGTGATAGGGGTGCAGTGTGATAGCGGTGCAGTGTGATAGGGATGCAGTGTGATAGGGGGGCAGTATGCAGTGTGATAGGGGTGCAGTGTGATAGGGGTGCAGTGAGATGGGGTGCAGTGTTATAGGGATGCAGTGAGATAGAGGCACTGTCTGACTAAACACATTGTGACTTTACTTTGAACAAAAGGATGGACTCTGCAGAAAAGAGTAAGGTTGAGGGCTTCAGGGCTTTAAGGATTTATATAATGAAGGACGGAAAGGCAAAGAGAGAAGAGAAGAGAGAGCAGGAAGAAACGTACGGCACATTTGGAGTCAGGTACGAGGGTGAGGCAGGATATGCGAAGCGGGAGAAAATGGAATGGTTGGTAGGGAAGGGAGAGATGAACCCCCATCCAATCCCATCCCCAACAATCCACCTCAGAGAGAGAGAGAGAGAGAGAGAGAGAGAGAGAGAGGAGGGAGAGAGAGAGAGAAGGGGGTATAAAAGATGGAAATGAGAGGGAACGAACTGCAGACGAATGGGATGGAATTGCATGCAGTGGAGTGGAAGACAGAAAAGATGAGGAGGAATATCCGTGCCTGGATTCATGAGACGAGAAAACCTATTTTCATTTCCGCTTGTCTCGGATGCCCATGTGTAGAAGGAGATATGAAGGAAGTCATAGGAATATACAGAGACTGCAAACGCCCAGACACTGTAAACACACAGACACTATAAACACAGTCACTGTAAACACACAGACAATGCGAACACACAGGTACTGCAAACATGCAGACACTGCAAACGTACACTGCAGACACAGAACGCTGCAAATGCAAATGCAAACATTTCACAAACACAGGGACTTCCAACACACAAAGATAGCAAACACACGGAGACAGCAAACACACAAAGATAGCAAACACACGGAGACAGCAAACACACAAAGATAGCAAACACACGGAGACAGCAAACACACAAAGATAGCAAACACCCGGAGACAGCTAACACAGAGAATGCAAACTCATTCGCTTCAAACACGAAAACAGCAAACACACAACTACAGCAAACACAGAGACCTCAAACACACAAAGACAGCAAACACACGGAGATTTCAAACACACATATACAGCAAACACATGGAGATTTCAAACACACATATACAGCAAATGAACAAATACAGCAAACACACAAATAATGCACATTCTGACACTTCACATACACGAAGACAGCAAACGCATGAAGACAGCAAACACACGAAGACAGCAAACACATGAAGATAAGAAAAGACACGAAGATGAAAAAAAAAACACACGCGAAGGCAGCAAACACACGAAAAAAATCAAACACACGAAGATAAGAAAAGATACAAAGATATTTTAAAACCCACACGAAGACAGCAAACACATGAAGACAGCAAACACACGAAAAAAAGCAAACACACGAAGATAAGAAAAGACACGAAGATTTAAAATAACCCACACGAAAACAGCAAACACACGAAGATAAAAATCACACAAAGACAGCACATACACAGTGTGTACACTTACAGAGAATTCCAACACACAAACACAGCAAACACACAGAGACACCAAACACACGAAGACAGCAAACACACAGAGACACCAAACACACGAAGACAGCAAACACACGAAGATTAAAAAAACATGCGAAGACAGCAAACACACAAAATCAGCAAACACACAAAGACAGCAAACACACAGACACCAAAAACACAAAGACAGTAAACACCCGAAGACAGCAAGCACACGAAGATTAAAACAACACACACAAAGACAGCAAACACACAAAGACAGCAAACACACGAAGACAGCAAACACACAAAGACAGCAAACACACAAAGACAGCAAACACATAAAGACAGCAAACACGCGAAAATAACAAACACACGAAGACAGCAAACACACAGAGACACCATACACACGAAGACAGCAAACATAAGGAGACTTCAAACACACACACACACACACACACACACACACACACACACACACACACACACACACAAACAAAACACACGAAGACAGCAAATACACAAATATAGCAAACACAAAGAAAGCTAATTCTGACACTTCCAACACACAAAACAGCAAACGCGCAAAAACAGCACACACGCAAAAACAGCAAACTCGCGAAGACAGCAAATACGCGAAGACAGCAAACCCACAGAGAATGCAAATTCTGACACTTAAAACACACAAAACAGCAAACGCGCAAAAACAGCACACACGCAAAAACAACAAACACGCGAAGACAGCAAACACACGAAGACAGCAAACCCACAGATAATGCAAATTCTGACACTTCCAACGCACGAAGACAGCAAACACACGAAGTCAGCAAACACGCGAAGACAGCGAACCCACAGAGAATGTACATGTTGACACTTCCAACATACGAAGACAGCAAACACATGAAGACGACGAACACACGGACAGTGCAAACACACTGCGCGTGCAAACACACTGCGCGTGCAAACACACTGCGCGTGCAAACACACTGAGAGTGGAGACGGGCAGGGAAGAATAGGGATTATCCAATCAGTCCAGTAGCCATAACGAGATGGACAATGATAGGGGGGGCAGGGAAAGGACAATACGGGCAGCCGAGCTGTGGGTGGAGGCGGTGTCCAACTGTAGGGACTAAACGAAGCCAATTAAGGACAAGGATATGGCAGGACTTAGCGACAGAGGAGATCAACGGGTTCGAAAGAGGAACAGCTGGTGGCGGCAGGCACAACTGTAAAACGTGGCACGACGGTAAAGATTGACAGTGTGACTTTTTTCCTCCATCCTGTGGATACAATTATCCCCCTTAATTGCTTGCAGCAGTAAACAGTGAACGTTTCTTCTCCTCCAACGTCCGCGTCAGACAGCTACGGAGAAAACACAACTGTTTCTGTTTTCATGAACGTCTTCAGAGATAGAAAGAGGAAGAAGGGAAATCCCTTACAACCAAATCCCTTGGACGGCTATTGTGTGCCAACGCGAAGTGGGACTGCAGGAAAAGAAAAGAAAACTGCAGAGAACTGACTGTAAACATCTCCTCAGCTCCATCCCCTCCCTCGCCCTTCTCCTCCCCCTTCTCCATCCCACCCACCAACCTCTCAAAGGCATCTCAGAGACACGCCTCTCATTTCTTGCCATAGGCCAATGGATTTCTGACACTAGATCAAACAAACCACGTGTTCAGATTTCTCTATTAGGAAAACGAATATGTAAAATGCGAGGAATTACGATTAGAAAGTACGATCTAGTGTGAGAGCGTATGGGGCAGATGGAGAAGAAGAATGTGGAGGAAGAGGAGGAGGAGGAGGAGGAGGAGGAGGAGGAGGAGGAGGAGGAATAGAAGGAGGAGGAATAGGAGGAGGAGGAATAGGAGGAGGAGGAGAGGAGGAAAGGAAGACGAGAAGGAGGAGAGGAGGAGAGAGGGGGGGAGGAGGAGGAGGGGAGGAAGAGGGGAGGAAGAGGAGGAGGAGGAGGAGGAGGAGGAGGAGGAGGAAGAGGAAGAAGAGAAGGAGGAGGAGGAGGAAGCAGAGGAGGAAGAGGAGGAGGAAAGAGAGGAGGAGGAGAAGGAAGGAGAGGAGGAGGAGGGAGGGAGGAGGAGGAGGGTGAGGAGGAGAGGGGAGGAAAGAGGAGGAGGAGTGAGGGAGGAGGAGGAGTGAGGGGGAGGAGTGAGGGAGGAGGAGGAGTGAGGGAGGAGGAGGAGGGAGGAGGGAGGGAGGATGGAGGGAGGAGGGAGGGAGGAGTGAGGAGGAGGAGGGAGGGAGAGAGAGAGAGGGGAGCGAGGGAGGAGGAGGAGGAGGGAGGAGGTGAGGAGGGGAAGGAGGTGAGGGAAAGGAAGGTAGGGAGGGTGAGGGAAAAGGAGGTGAGAGAAAAGAAGATGAGGGAGGAGAAGGTGAAGGAGGAGGAGGTGAGAGAGGCGGAGGTGAGGGAAAAGAAGGTGAGGGAAAAGAAGATGAGTGAAAAGGAGGTGAGAGAAAAGGAGGTGAAGGAGGAGGTGAAGGAGGAGGTGAAGGAGGAGGAGGTGAGGGAGGAGGAGGTGAGGGAAAAGAAGGTAAGGGAAAAGAAGATGAGGGAAAAGGAGGTGAGAGAAAAGGAGGTGAAGGAGGAGGTGAAGGAGGAGGTGAAGGAGGAGGTGAAGGAGGAGGAGGTGAGGGAGGAGGAGGTGAGGGAAAAGGAGGTGAGAGAAAAGGAAGTGAGGGAAAAGGAGGTGAAGGAGAAGGAGGTGAGGGAGGAGAAGGTGAGGGAAAAGAAGGTGAGAGAAAAGGGGGTGAGGGAAAAGGATGTGAGAGAAAAGGAGGTGAGGGAAAAGAAGATGAGGGAAAAGGAGGTGAAGGAGGAGGTGAAGGAGGAGGAGGTGAGGGAGGAGGAGGTGAGTGAGGAGGAGGTGAGAGAAAAGAAGGTGAGGGAAAAGGAAGTGAGAGAAAAGGAAGTGAGGGAAAAGGAGGTGAGGGAGAAGGAGGTGAAGGAGAAGGAGGTGAAGGAGAAGGAGGTGAGGGAGGAGGAGGTGAGGGAAAAAATGGGAGGGAAAGGGGGTGAGGGAAAAGGAGGTGAGGGAAAAGGAGGTGAGAGAAAAGGAATTGAAGGAGGAGGAGGTGAAAGGAGGAGGAGGTAGGGAGGAGGAGGTGAAAGGAGGAGGAGGTAGGGAGGAGGAGGTGAAGGAAAAGAAGGTGAGGGAAAGGGGGTGAGAGAAAAGGAATTGAAGGAGGAGGAGGTGACGAAGGAGGAGGAGAGGGAAAAGAAGGTGAGGGAAAAGAGGGTGAGGGAAAAGAAGGTGAGGGAAAAGGAGGTGAGGGAGGAGGCGTAGCAGCAGCAGCAGCAACAGTACCGGTATTGAGAGAGGCAGAAGCAGAGCGAGGAAGTGTTGAAGAAAGACAGATACAGAGGCCGAGGAAGGATAGACAGATGGAGTTTTACAGAGAAAAGGGAGACCTAAGAGAATAAACGCAGACTGAAAAAGGAAGAAAAGTAAAGGTTAGATGTCGTTGCCACGAGCTATTGAGGCAACAGCTCCAACAATCGGGTGTTTGCGTTCTCATTGTGACGTCATTCAACGCCCATTTTCCTCGTGATGGGACTGCTTCCTGTCTGTATGACGTCACTTCTGATTGTCATGCAGACACGATGCTTTGGGCAATCCCAGAATGCATCTCGTCTGTTTTTAGAATGTTGGCAGGGTTGTAGTCATTCTGTAAACCCGAGTATTGACTCTGGCACAGTTCGCAATGAATGCGTAATAGGCTTGACCCTTGGCATTACAGCCTTGCTCCAAAAATAGTTCGTTCTCATACTATTTTTCTCTCCACTTTTTACAGAAATCATTCAGATGTAAAAACTTGGTTCCATTTCAACACAAACATTTTATTGTATCGAATAAACGCTTGTTTGTTGTCTCAACAAGAGTAAGTTAAGAGTTTTGTGCGAAATAGTCTTAGAACTACTTTAACGGCGTATGTCAGGGAGCACATCGGCTATCCCACAAGCCTCTCGTGTGACCTCCGCTTGCATAAATTGGCCAAAAACCTTCCATCACGTGATGTGAACTGTGCTAGAGATACTTTTGCCGGTAGGCGAAATCTCTAGTTTACTAGAATGGGTTGTAGTTACACCTGTCCTTTTTCCTCATCCTTCATTGTTCCTGTTTCTGTATGTTTGCGTGCGCGCGTGAGTCTGTTTCTGTGTGTGCGTTTTTGTCTGTCTCTGTTTGTCGGTCGGTGTGCTTCTGATCGTCTCTGTCCTTGTATCTCTGTGTTTGTCTTTGTGAGGATATGTGTGTATTTGTCTCTCTGAACGTCTTTCTGTCGAGCTTCTTTCTATTTGAGTGTCTGTCTGTGTGTCTGCATGTCCGTGTGTCTGCATGTCTGTGTGTCTGACTTTCTGTGTCTCTCTGTGTGTCTGCCTTTCTGCGTCTGTCTGCGTGTCTGTGTGTGTGTCTGTCTGTGTGTGTATCTGTCTGTGTGTCTGTGTGTCTGTCTGTGTGTATGTGTGTCTGTATTGTCTGTCTTGTCTGCTTGCAACACCCCCCCCCCCTCTCTCTCTCTCACACACACACGCGCGCGCGCGCACGCGCAGACGCACACGCACACACGCAAAAGTACATTGATTTTGGTAGGCGTCACTTTCTCACAAGACGGAGCACGTCAAAAATTGTATAAACACGGAATGACAAATCCTGAAGATGCATGCAGCTACTAACAGCTTAGCTTGTTCATCGTCAGGTTTTGCAGTGTCCTATCTGTGGAAGAATCAGTTTATTTACCGTGGGATCTCCACAGCCCGCGTGTTCTGCACAGAAGTCCCGTGGAGTGCGGCGTCTTGCGGCCTGTGCGTGCGGCGGAACGGTTGTCTACGGTGCTGACGTCACTGCTTCTGTGTGTTCACATCTCCCCGCCCTGTACAGCGCGACCTTTAGACAGAGCACCTTATGTTTATTCAGTAGCTCGTCAATTATGTATTTCCGCCAGTGAAGGCGAGATTCGTGTCCGATATGATCGATTTGTTCATTACAGCTTGCAAGGGTCTCCGGAGAGAGGATCAAAGATTTTTGGCGGCAGCAGCAATCCTGCATGGGGCATGCAACATGGATCCTTGAGAAAAAAGCGTTCTGCATGGGGCATGGGATGGAGCATGGATCATGGAGCATGGGATGGAGCGTGGAGCATGGAGCATGGGATGGAGCATGGGGCATGGGATAAATCATTTAGCATGAGGCATTGGATGGCGCATGGGATGGAGCATGGGGCATGGGATGGAGTATTTAGCATGAGGCATGGGATGGAACACAGAGCTTGGGGTGGAACATGCAGTATGGGGCATGGGAATAGTGCATTCAGCATGGGGCATGGGATGGAGTATTTAGCATGAGGCATGGGATGGAGCACAGAGCATGGGATAGAGCATGGGGCATGGGATGGAGTATTTAGCATGAGGCGTGAGATGGAGTATAGAGCATGGGGTGGAACATGCAGTATGAGGCATGGGAAAAGTGCATTCAGCATGGGGCATGGGATGGAGTATTTAGCATGAGGCATGGGATGGAACACAGAGCCTGGGGTGGAACATGCAGTATGAGGCATGGGAATAGTGCATTCAGCATGGGGCATGGGATGGAGTATTTAGCATGGGGCATGGGATGGAGTATTTAGCATGAGGGATAGAGTATGGACCAGACCATAGGATAAATCATGCAGTATGGGGCATGGGGATAGTGCATTTAGCATGGTGTATGGGGATGGGACATTCAGCATGGAGCATGGGGATGGAGCATTCAGCATGGGGATGGAGCCTTCAACAAGGGGACGGAGCGTTCAGCATGTAGCGTGGGGGCATTCAGCATGGGGCATGGGGATGGGGCATTTAGCATTGGGCATGGGGATGGGGCACTCAGCGTGGGACATGGGGATGGAGCATTCAACATGGGGCATGGAATGGAATATTCAGCATTGAGGATGAAGATTGAACTTTCAGCATTGGGATGGAGCATTCGACATGGGGGATGAAGACTGAACATTCAGCATTGGGATGGAGCATTCGACATGGGGGTGGAGCTTGCAGCTTGGTGCATTAGATGGAGCATTCAGCGTTTAGCATGGGGGTATATTCAGCATGGGGATGGAGCATGCAGGATGGAGCATGGGGGATCCAGAAAAGCTATATTTCTCGATAGATTTAATAGCCTCGAGTTTTCGTTTAGAATATCTCACGAAGGTAGGCACTCTTCGACTGAGGCAGTCACAACAGCAAGCAGGCTCTGATAGTCATTGGAAGACACAAAGTTAAGGCGTTCAGAGAGTTCGGTGGCGTCAGTCAGAGAGAAAAATACAAACTGCCCTATCTTCCTATTGATTTTCGCACATAAGACACAAAGTGGAAAGGAAATCGCCTGATACCTATAGTTACATACATACACACACTCACACACACACACACACACACATACATACACACACATACACACGCACATACACACACATACACACACACGCACGCACACACACGCACACACACACACACGCACACACGCACACACACACAAACACGCACGCACACACATACACCCGCACGCACACACACACATACACACGCACGCACGCACACGCGCGCGCACACACACACACACACACACACAAACACACACAAACACACACACACACTCAAACACACACGCACACGCACACACACGCACACGCACACGCGCGCGCACACACACGCACACACACACACGTTCAATTAAAACTGCTGAAAGCACATCGACATCCCTCTAAATCGAAACGATACAAATCTTCTGTTAATGTTTTTATTTCACTTGCAAAATCCACAGTGTTCGCTTCTCTACAACTTCCTATTCCACCCAGAAAGTTACTGCCTAACGAGGATTCTCTGCAATCTCCTTCGGAGGAAATTTTCCCTGTATATAAATGTATATATATCTGATCCCAAACACTTCCCAAAACCTTCTCGAACCAGTGCATGTTGTACATGACTAGACGAGGTATTGCTCATTTCAGGGTAACTCATCACTCTACATCTTATTATCCCATGGCACGGCGCTGGTAAAAACAACTATCCAGACAGGTGAGGGGAAATCTCGTTGTGGCTAGTCCTAATTCTCAAAGTACAGGGTGACACAAAAAAGTATCATCACCTAAACTTGAATAACTTTTGAAATATTCCATCAATTCTTTTAATTTTTTCAATTCATCAAGAAGAAGCCTTGCTCTGTGAGTGCACCAAAGTAGAACTTCGAGATGCCTTGGACCACTGAGCAAAAGACATTTATAGTCGAGGCATATTTTCGGCGGAAGTCTATTCATGCAGCTCAGCTGCAATTCAGACAACGGTTCGAATGTCGGGAATTTCCTCTCCACAGGACGATCTACAGTTGGGTCAACAAGTTCAGAACCCATGGGACTGTGCTAAACCTAAATGGTAAAGACACTAACAGACAATCACACTCTAGACGACCAAAATCATCAAGGACACCACCCAACGTTGCTGCAGTCAGAGGCTCTGTTGCCAGCAGCCCAAGCAAGTCTGTGCGTCGTCGAAGTCAAGATCTTGGAATCAACCGGGAGTCCGTGAGGAGAATTTTGATCTCAGAACTCCACTTGTATCCTTACAGAATACAGATTAAACAAAAGCTTACACCTGAAGACATGAGGAAGCGAGGGATGGCTACGGTAGCGTTTCCCTGACCGACTGATCAGCCGCAGATGTGACCCAGAGTGGTCGCCGCATTCACCGGACTTGAACCCCCCAGATTTTTATCTGTGGGGATACCTAAAGGACAGGGTGTATGTAAACATCCCCCAGACCATCCCAGACCTGAAGGCAGCAATCACAGCAGCCATAAGAGCGATCCCAAGGGAGGAGTGCGAGAGGGTCCAAGTGTGTTTGCAGCACCAGGGAGAACACTTGGAGCACATTTTGGATCGCCAGTGACACAGAGAGTTTTTGAAGTACAGATGTGAAACTTTAGGGATGTCTGCTACATACACTTGACCTAATATCACCAAAGTTTTGTGTAGATCTGAGTAAATTTTCGAAAGTTATTCGAATGTTGGTGATGATACTTTTTTGTGTCACCCTGTACCTGATAAACACACTTGGGCCATACGCACACAAAATAGTTGCGGTTACGGCAACAGAACCGACCGTATTTTGTTGATGATCCAAACCTTGTTTTTACGATCGTTAAAAAAGAGTAGAAATCGACGATAAAAAACGAACCGTGAGCTGTCCCAATTTCCCTGTCGTTTGAGAGCCCGGGGATTCCACTAAGGGTGTGGGTTTTTTTTAGAGCGTTTTCAGCAAAAGATAAATTTCGATTTATGTTGAATGTGGCTTCTTTTATTAAATTACTCTTTTAAAGTTCAGGCCGACCTACTTACCCTATTTTGGGGGGCCATGTTACCTTTTGTCAGGAGCTGCTAGGTGGTGGTGACGCTCCTGCCTCTGTATAAAGGGAAGCACTTCCTACCCCTGTGCTACTANNNTTTTTTGTGTCACCCTGTACCTGATAAACACACTTGGGCCATACGCACACAAAATAGTTGCGGTTACGGCAACAGAACCGACCGTATTTTGTTGATGATCCAAACCTTGTTTTTACGATCGTTAAAAAAGAGTAGAAATCGACGATAAAAAACGAACCGTGAGCTGTCCCAATTTCCCTGTCGTTTGAGAGCCCGGGGATTCCACTAAGGGTGTGGGTTTTTTTTAGAGCGTTTTCAGCAAAAGATAAATTTCGATTTATGTTGAATGTGGCTTCTTTTATTAAATTACTCTTTTAAAGTTCAGGCCGACCTACTTACCCTATTTTGGGGGGCCATGTTACCTTTTGTCAGGAGCTGCTAGGTGGTGGTGACGCTCCTGCCTCTGTATAAAGGGAAGCACTTCCTACCCCTGTGCTACTAAGGATGAGACGAGCACGAGATAGAACACGAAAGCATAGGTAAACGAATAACAAAAGGATTTAATACACATAGAAACACAAGAACCAATTACACATTCTGACTTCCCATCCACAATACAACTCGCAACCCTACATCTCCACTGCAAACATCCCAAAACCCTTCACTTCCGCCGCACAAATCCCAACACCCTTCACTCCACAGTTTAACTCCCACAGCACTTCACTTCCACAGTCCAAATCCCAAACTCCACCGCCACAGTCCCAATCACCCAGCACTTTCCCCTTCAGTCCCTCCACAGCAAAATTTCCACAAAACGTCACTCCAGAACCAACCGACACCCCCACAAGTCCATCCAGATACCCCAGGCCAGGAAATCCCAAACTCGGGCCAGGACACGCCAACCCTGGCCAGAACACAACTTTCGGCCAAACAACTTCGGCCAGAACACAATCTTCAGCACAGATAAATTCAGGCCAGAACACAACTTTCTGCCAAATAACTTCGGCCAGGACACAATCTTCAGCACAGATAAATCCAGGCCAGAACACAACTTTCTGCCAAATAACTTCGGCCAGGACACAATCTTCCCGCCAGGGCCTGCAACAAACAAAACGACCAGAAACAGTAAACTCTCCCTAACACAATGCAATAACGCAACGTATGGAAAATACCCGACTTGGACGAATCACAAAACAACATCCACTCACCCTGCGACCCGGAGTAACAACTGGCCGGCCACCACACTGACCGGCCACTCCGCAAACTCTACTAAATAGGTTGACGACCAGACAAGCACGAGAAACATGAACATCCTCACTAGGAACAAGCCACACCTGAACCCATAATCGGCGAAATCGAAATCCGCATCAAAGAGCATGATAACAACCAGCAAACCCGTGCAGCCCGTGCCCACGCAACAAATCTCATCAACTCACCCCAGCAAAACCCGTGCCAAACACTGAACAGCCTAACCCCAAACTAAAAAGCGGACAACCCGTTTAAAGGCCCCAAAGCCCCACCCTATAAACTTATTTACAAAACACTTTTTCCTCTCGAGTCGTGACAGAACCCCCCCCTAGGCTTAGACTCTCCCGTCTAAGTCGATCACCCAGAACGACTCGAGAAAATGTGTTCCAACATTTCCCTGGGACGCGCCGATAGACCATAGTGGAACCGTCTGTCCTTCCCTGCGACGACGTCTCCGTGGAGTCCCATCTTCCTCCTCCAAGTCCATCGCGTCCAGCCCTGTCCCTTCACCTAGTGGACCAAACTTCTGCTTCCTCTTCTTCCTCTTCCTACTCCACCTCCGGCCTGGACCCCTCCGAGTCCCGACCGAGCCGCGACCTCCACCTCCACACCTGGTCTCCACCACCCTCAAGGTAACCGGCCGTTGGGTGTCCCTAGCCCGAACCCGTGGTGCTTGCCGAAGCTGGCGCCGGCCGTGTGCCTCCTCCATCTCATCGCGCGGTGTCGGCAGCTCCTCGTTGTGCCTGGCAGCGACCATCTCCAGCTCCTTCTGCGCTTGCAGCTCCACCTTGGCGTGCCCCAGCTCCAAGGACAGCTGGCTCTGCGGGTGGCAGCCATCCCCTTGCAGCACCGCCAGTCCGTCTCGCAGTGTCTCCACACAATGCTTCTGCTCCGCCAGCGCCCGTCGCCCCTCTGTCAGCTGCGTCTGCAACTGCTGGCACCGAGCCTGAAGCCCCGCCACCTCCTGTTCTAGCGGGGACAGCTTCTGTATCTGCTCCTTCAGCTCCAACACCTTGTCCTTGGTACTGTGGAGCTGCCTGGCCATGGAATCTTTCTCCGCTTCAACCTGTGCCTGGCTCTGGGCAAGATCAATCTGCACTTCCTGTAGCCTCTCCTCCCGTCCATCCCGCTCTTTCACCGTCTCCTCCCGCTCCCCGGCCTGCCCCAGCAGCCTCTGCCCGCTCTCCTGAGCCTCCAACACCGTCTGCGACCCGTCCTCCAAACTCTTCTGCACCTCCCTCATCCTCCGTTCCCGCTTGTTCATCTCCGCCGTGCAGAACCGCTCCCTCTCCTCCACCACTGTATGCTGTGCCACCTGGTGACTGCTCTGCATGGCCTGCAACTCCTCCACGTACTTTTGGCGCAGGTCTTCAATCTGGGCCTGAGCTGTCTGCCCCTGCTGCTGCTCCTTGCTGGCCAGCTCTGCTGCATGCTGCGTCCTCAGTTCCTCCAGACTGGCCCGACTCTGCTGCCTGCTTTGCTCCAGCTCGGACTGCAGCGCTGCTGTCTTGGTCTGCAAATGCTCCTCCAACTCCATCTTCTCCAACTTGAGTTTGTCCATCAGCACCAGGAGTTGGTCTTTCTCCGAGCGCAACTCCGACACGGCAGCCATTTTCTGCAGTTCCATCTCCTCCAGTGCCACTTCCACCTCCTCCCTCTTCTCCTGCAGCTGTTGCAGTAGCCCCTGCTCCTTGGAACACCAGCTCTCGTCGTGGCTGCGCCGAAGTTGTTCCACCTTCTCCTTCCACTCTTGCTGGCATCGAGTTACCGCAGTCCGTACCCGCTCTGCTACCTGCTTCTCTGCCTCCTGCTGTAATAGGGTGAGGGCGGCGGCCTGGCCTCGAGACAGTTCCAACACCATCCTTTCTTTCTTCCCCTCCAGAGTCTGCACTGCCCGCTGCACCCGCTCCTCCATCTCTTCTTGCAGCTGCCATTTCTCCTCCTTCAGCTGCCCAATAATCTCCCTCGACTCCTTGAGCTTCTCAGACTTGTCCTTGAGTTCCTGCAGCTGCTGGCCGGTGGTCTGGAGCTGCTTCCGAAGGTGGCGGAGTTCTTCATCCTTGGCCTCCATCTCTTCAACCATGGACTTCTTAACATCAGCAATGGCCAGCTCGTGTCCAGCCACCAACTGCTTGATGATGCGCCAGGCCTCACGGATTTGTTTCTGCAGTTCGGCAACTTCTGAGGATACAGAGTCACCAGCACCTTCAAGCTTGTGCCCCTCATGGCCCTTGTTCTCCAGCTTCTTTCGGCGTAGATCCAGCTCCTGCTGTCTCATGGCCAACTCCTGCAGACGCTGAGCTTCGGCTTTCTCTTCCTCGTCCCGTTGCCTCTTCAATTCCCGCTGTCGCCGGGCCAACTCTTCCCGTCGACGATCCAGTTCTGCCCTCCTCTGCTCCAGATCCATCCTGCAGCGTCGGGCACAAAACGCTTGCTGCAATACGACACAAAATCACAAAAGACAACACAGTAGCCAGGGGTATGCAAGTGGAAGTGATCCCGGACGAGCCCCCACTGTCAGGAGCTGCTAGGTGGTGGTGACGCTCCTGCCTCTGTATAAAGGGAAGCACTTCCTACCCCTGTGCTACTAGGGATGAGACGAACACGAGATAGAACACGAAAGCATAGGTAAACGAATAACAAAAGGGTTTAATACACATAGGAACACAAGAACCAATTACACATTCTGACTTCCCATCCACAATACAACTCGCAACCCTACATCTCCACTGCAAACATCCCAAAACCCTTCACTTCCGCCGCACAAATCCCAACACCCTTCACTCCACAGTTTAACTCCCACAGCACTTCACTTCCACAGTCCAAATCCCAAACTCCACCGCCACAGTCCAAATCACCCAGCACTTTCCCCTTCAGTCCCTCCACAGCAAAATTTCCACAAAACGTCACTCCAGAACCAACCGACACCCCCACAAGTCCATCCAGATACCCCAGGCCAGGAAATCCCAAACTCGGGCCAGGACACGCCAACCCTGGCCAGAACACAACTTTCGGCCAAACAACTTCGGCCAGAACACAATCTTCAGCACAGATAAATTCAGGCCAGAACACAACTTTCTGCCAAATAACTTCGGCCAGGACACAATCTTCAGCACAGATAAATCCAGGCCAGAACACAACTTTCTGCCAAATAACTTCGGCCAGGACACAATCTTCCCGCCAGGGCCTGCAACAAACAAAACGACCAGAAACAGTAAACTCTCCCTAACACAATGCAATAACGCAACGTATGGAAAATACCCGACTTGGACGAATCACAAAACAACATCCACTCACCCTGCGACCCGGAGTAACAACTGGCCGGCCACCACACTGACCGGCCACTCCGCAAACTCTACTAAATAGGTTGACGACCAGACAAGCACGAGAAACATGAACATCCTCACTAGGAACAAGCCACACCTGAACCCATAATCGGCGAAATCGAAATCCGCATCAAAGAGCATGATAACAACCAGCAAACCCGTGCAGCCCGTGCCCACGCAACAAATCTCATCAACTCACCCCAGCAAAACCCGTGCCAAACACTGAACAACCTAACCCCAAACTAAAAAGCGGACAACCCGTTTAAAGGCCCCAAAGCCCCACCCTATAAACTTATTTACAAAACCCTTTTTCCTCTCGAGTCGTGACACCTTTGCCGCAAGTTTTTTGTGTTTTGGGGGGGGGGGGGGAGTGGGGGGCGGGAGAGAGGGGGGGGGGCCGAGCCCTTAGATAAACAACCCCCCCCCCCCCCCCAGCAATTTTTCTCTTTCGTCACCAGTGGTTACCAGCACCGCGCACTTCACTTTCAGTTAATGCCAGGAGGACCACGCTAGAAAACCATAACCTTTCAGCTCGAGGAACATCCTGCAAAAAGAGAGTCTGGATTTTCAAACTACGCAGCAAGTTTTCATGGGTCCGGATGCGAAATATCCTTATCCGCATTCGAATTGGTGCTGCGGCGTTTCGGATGATCAGAATGAATGAAGTCTTACGGCCCATCATTGACAAGGAAAACACTAGAGCTGGTTCGACGAAAAGTACGGGAGACGCGGGGGTGGTGGGGTGGGGGTGTATTTTTACCCCCAACCCATTGCGGCTCGGATGATCTGCCCTCGGGAAGCAGTCAGAACTGTGTACTGTTTTTGCAAACCCGGGGCATGGTACCCGTGCGGCGAGGGGTTCAGCAGACCCGTCACACCGTGCCAGCGCTTTGAAGTTCGGCGCTCCCTCTCTCGAACTTCTGAATAACCTCCTAGGCATCCACCATTCTGTGAACCCGAGTCAGTAGTGACCCTTCGCATTACAGCATTGCGCCTAAAATAGTTCGTTCTGATATTATCTTTTTCATCGCTTTTTACAGAAATCATTCAGATGTCAAAATTTGTTTCCATTTCAACACAAACATTTTATGTTATCGAATAAACGATTGTTTATTGCCTCACCAAGAGTAAGTTAGAGTTTTGTGCGAAATAGTCTTAGAAAGTCCTACTTTAAGAGCGTATGTCAGGGTGCAGATCGGCTATCGCACAAGCCTCTCGTGCAACCTTCATTTGCATATTTCGGACGAAAACCTTCCGTCACGTGATGTCAACTGGGCTAGAGACACTTTCGCCGGTAGGCGAAGTCTCTAGTGAACTAGAATGGGCGTCCACAAGCCCGCTGCGCAGTGCACCATCAAAGCCACACCACACGACCTCGTCACGGTCTAGTTGCTTGACAGATGCACTGTCCTCCAGACACAATCGAATGATTGTCAGTTGATAGTGATGAATTCTTCTGAGACGATCATCGAGCAGGCTTTTCAGAGGGTGTTCCACTATTCAACACAAGTTCGTGTGTCGTCGCCGGGGTCAGGCGTCGCATGAATTTCAGGCGCAGCAAATGACAGACGTGCGTGCCTGTCGCTGACACACTGCATCTTCGCTTCTTCCCTAGATCTTCGAAATGGAAGGGGTTGTCATTCAGGAGAAGATTGCATTCTAGGGAACGGAATAAAGAGTGACTCTCACGCTCTGTTATGTTGTACATCTTCAGCTTGTCCTCCCATGCAGTGTTGTCCCTGGACATTGCCCTCCTTCTTAGACGAAGATTTCTAGGTCTTTGAACCAAAGTCGTTACGTCGACTTGTGTTACTTTGCTTCCCCAGAGCATTGACTCGTCCATTTTGACGCAATTATTGATATTTAAATTAGTTCAATATGCCAGAGTGTCAAGCAAGTTCGCTCATTGCATTTCACACGATGATAAGCAGGTTCTCATCCATTGTGAAGTTTCTGTGCGCGGTCATATTCCACAAGTACCGTTGTCTAACTGTTACACCCACAATACTTGCCTCGGTGACCAAGTACAGCAGACGAGAAAGAGAGAGAGAGAGAGAGAGAGAGAGACATAGAGAGAGAGACAGAGAGAGAAAGAGAGAGAGAGGAAGAGAGAGAGATAGAGAGAGACAGAAGGAGAGAGAATGGGTAAATGAATGAATAAATGAATGAATGAATGAATGAGTTTTTCTGCCTATCAGCCTCTGTTAGTTATGTAAGGTCAATGGTTACTAAATCGCTACAGCTGGTTAGCGTTATAGCAAGTCTAGTATCTATTTCCCATGTTATTCGCCTTTTGATAATCGAGTAGAAACATTCGGTGGTATTATCCTACCTCTAACACACACACACACACACACACACACACACACACACACACACACACACAGAGAGAGAGAGAGAGAGAGAGAGAGACAGACAGACAGACAGACAGACAGACAGACAGACAGACAGACAGACAGACAGACAGAGAGCGACAGAGACAGAGACGGAGAGGGAGAGAGAGACAGAGACAGAGACAGAGACAGATACACAGAGAGAGAGGCACAGAGAGAGAGAGACAGAGACAGAGAGGGAGGCAGAGACAGAGAGGGAGACAGAGACAGGGACAGGGACAGAAAGACACAGACAGAGAGAGAGAGAGAGAGAGAGAGAGAGAGAGAGAGAGAGAGAGAGAGAGAAGAGAGAGAGAGAGAGAGAGAGAGAGAGAGAGAGAGAGAGAGAAGGGGGGGCGAGAAGGGAGGGAGAGAGAGTATACTGACAGCTCACGACAGAATGTGTCAGTTGTACGCTGATATGCATGTAATGTGCGAGAGTACCTAGTAAACGTCGTACAACTCGATGCACATATGATTGTGCCATGCAAGTACAACGGCAATGTGAGAATAAAGGTGCGCTGTGCCAAGAGAGTTTTGCTTTTCTCATTTCCAAGCCTTCACACATATGGAAGAATTCAACCTTTTGCCTGTATTAACCTCCATATCTCTAAATGGCCATTTTTATATTTAGATCGGTCTGCATATGCTATTTGGATCTATGTCTGTATCTGTTTTGTGCTGTTTTCCGTGTCTGCATCAGTGTCCGTGTCTATAACAGCGTCACAATGTGTGCATGTCCGTGTCTGTGTCCCTGAGGCTCCAATTTCCCTTGCATATTTTCGTCTTCCTCAATATGACTTACAGTGGTTCTCCTCTGCCATCTCCTTCAATTTTCTTGGGACCAGTACTCTGTTGTGAAGACCGCTAGTTACAATGCACTGCTGTGAAGACTGCTCCTTACAAAATACGCCGTTGTGAAGACTGTTCCTTGCAAGACTGCTACAAAGACTGCTCTTTACAAACAGCACTGCTGCAAAGACTGCTCTTTACAAACTGCACTGCTATAAAGACTGCTCTTTACAAACAGTAATTACATGAATACTGCTCCCTACAAGACTGGTCCTTACAAATTGCACTGCCATGAAGACTGCTCCTTACAAATTGCACTGCCATGAAGATGAAGACTGCTCCTTACAAATTGCACTGCCATGAAGACTGCTCCTTACAAAATGTATTGCCTCAAAGACTGCTCCTTACAAAATGTATTGCCACAAAGACTGCTCCTTACAAAATGTATTGCCACAAAGACTGCTCCTTACAAAATGTATTGCCACAAAGACTGCTCCTTACAAAACGTATTGCCACAATGACTGCTCCTTACAAAATGTATTGCCACAAAGACTGCTCCTTACAAATTATATTGCCACAAAGACTGTTCCTTACAAAACGTGTTGCTACAAAGACTGCTCCTTACAAAATGCTTTGCCACAAAGTCTGCTCCTTACAAAATGCTTTGCTACAAAGACTGCTCCTTACAAAATGTATTGCCACAAAGTCTGCTCCTTACAAAATGCTACAAAGACTGCTCCTTACAAAATGTATTGCCACAAAGTCTGCTCCTTACAAAATGCTTTGCTACAAAGACTGCTCCTTACAAAATGCTTTGCTGCAAAGACTAATCCTACAAAATGCAGTGTTACAAAGATTATCCTTACAAAATGCACTGTTACAAAGCGTTATCCTTACAAAACGCCCTGTTACAAAGACTATTCCTTTCACAACGCACTGATTCAAATAATGCTCCTTACAAAATGCACCGCCATGAAAACTGCTCTTCACAAGTAAGCTCCGTACATATTGCAATGTGAAGACTGCTCCTTTCAAAATACACTCCTATGGAGACTGCTCCTTACAAAACGCACTGCTATGGAGACTGCTCCTTACAAAACGCACTGCTGTGGAGACTGCTCCTTACAAAACGCACTGCTGTGGAGACTGCTCCTTACAAAACGCACTGCTATGAAGACTGCTCCTTACAAAACGCAGTCCTATGAAGACTGCTCCTTACAAAACGCAATGCTACGGAGACTGCTCCTTACAAAACGCACTGCTATGAAGACTGCTCCTTACAAAACGCACTGCTATGGAGACTGCTCCTTACAAAACTCACTGCTGTGGAGACTGCTCCTTACACAACGCACTGCTATGAAGACTGCTCCTTACAAAACGCAGTCCTATGAAGACTGCTCCTTACAAAACGCACTGCTATGGAGACTGCTCCTTACAAAACGCACTGCTATGGAGACTGCTCCTTACAAAACGCACTGCTGTGGAGACAGCTCCTTACAAAACGCACTGCTATGAAGACTGCTCCTTACAAAACGCAGTCCTATGAAGACTGCTCCTTACAAAACGCACTGCTACGGAGACTGCTCCTTACAAAACGCACTGCTATGAAGACTGCTCCTTACAAAACGCACTGCTATGGAGACTGCTCCTTACAAAATGCACTCCTATGAAGACTGCTCCTTACAAAACGCACTGCTATGAAGACTGCTCCTTACAAAACGCACTCCTATGGAGACTGCTCCTTACAAAACGCACTCCTATGAAGACTGCTCCTTACAAAACGCACTGCTATGGAGACTGCTCCTTACAAAACGCACTGCTATGAAGACTGCTCTTTACAAAATGCACTCCCATGAAGACTGCTCCTTACAAAACGCACTCCTATGGACTGCTCCTTACAAAACGCACTGCTATGGAGACTGTTCCTTACAAAATGCACTCCTATGAAGACTGCTCCTTACAAAACGCACTGCTATGAAGACTGCTCCTTACAAAACGCACTCCTATGAAGACTGCTCCTTACAAAATGCACTCCTATGAAGACTGCTCCTTACAAAACGCACTGCTATGGAGACTGCTCTTTACAAAACGCACTGCTGTGGAGACTGTTCCTTACAAAACGCACTGCTATGGAGACTGCTCCTTACAAAACGCACTGCTATGAAGACTGCTCCTTACAAAACGCACTCCTATGGAGACTGCTCCTTACAAAACGCACTGCTATGAAGACTGCTCCTTACAAAACGCACTGCTATGGAGACTGTTCCTTACAAAACGCACTGCTATGAAGACTGTTCCTTACAAAATGCACTCCTATGAAGACTGCTCCTTACAAAACGCACTGCTATGAAGACTGCTCCTTACAAAACGCACTCCTATGAAGACTGCTCCTTACAAAATGCACTCCTATGAAGACTGCTCCTTACAAAACGCACTGCTATGGAGACTGCTCCTTACAAAACGCACTGCTGTGGAGACTGCTCCTTACAAAACGCACTGCTATGGAGACTGCTCCTTACAAAACGCACTGCTATGAAGACTGCTCCTTACAAAACGCACTCCTATGGAGACTGCTCCTTACAAAACGCACTGCTATGAAGACTGCTCCTTACAAAACGCACTCCTATGGAGACTGTTCCTTACAAAACGCACTCCTATGAAGACTGCTCCTTACAAAATGCACTGCTATGGAGACTGCTCCTTACAAAACGCACTGCTATGGAGACTGTTCCTTACAGAACGCACTGCTATGAAGACTGCTCCTTACAAAACGCACTGCTATGAAGACTGTTCCTTACAAAACGCACTCCTATGAAGACTGCTCCTTACAAAACGCACTGCTATGAAGACTGATTTTTACAAAACGCACTCCTATGGAGACTGCTCCTTGCAAAACGCACTGCTATGAAGACTGATTTTTACAAAACGCACTCCTATGGAGACTGCTCCTTGCAAAACGCACTGCTATGAAGACTGATTTTTACAAAACGCACTCCTATGGAGACTGCTCCTTGCAAAACGCATTGCTATGAAGACTGATTTTTACAAAACGCACTGCTATGGAGACTGTTCCTTACAAAACGCACTGCTATGGAGACAGATTTTTACAAAACGCACTGCTATGGAGATTGCTCCTTACAAAACGCACTGCTATGAAGAATGTTCCTTACAAAACGCACTGCTATGGAGACTGTTCCTTACAAAACGCACTGCTATGAAGACTGCTCCTTACAAAACGCACTGCTATGAAGACTGCTTCTTACAAAACGCACTGCTATGGAGACTGCTCCTTACAAAACGCACTGCTATGGAGACAGATTTTTACAAAACGCACTGACGCACTGATTCTTAACGCTCCATCATCGGTCTTTCTGTTGTTTTGACTGGTGGCAACTGTTAGATCGGCCGATTTAATAGCTTGTTGCGTTTCATATTTGAGCCAGTAATTAATAAATTATCAAGTGACATTCCTTGTTTCTTTTCCCTCCCTCTTTCAACCCATATGGGATCAGTTGTTTCACACCCTCCACCATCTCGCCGATCTCTAGAGCACACATATCTCTCACTAGCAATATCCCCCGCCTCACCTCACCTCCCGCCCCCTCCTTTCCATTCCCACCCCTTCCCTGGCGGTGCGTGTTGGAGTGGCATCACTGGCCTCAGTCTCTGCTTTAGCCCAGCACGCGCCCAGAGAAAATGGCGGACAATCTTCCTCCCACAATGCAGCAGGTGCCGTTTCCCACCGCCACTCTCGACCAGGGCCTGAGGCAGAGTGGAGTCGTCCTGTCTCGCGTGTCACTACCCACCCACCACCCACCACCCACCACCCACCACCCCTTCCAGTCTCAGCTTGTCTTTCCTTTTCTTGTCCTGTCTTGCATCGTGTAGGCTTGTTTTGTCTCATCTCGTCTCTACTCTTCTCATCTGGATTCGTCTCGTCCTGCTTTGTTTCGTCATGTCTTGTTTTGTCTTGTGCTGATTTTGTTATGTTTCGTTCCACCTTGCTTTGTTTTGTCTTGTCCTGATTTTATTATGTCTTGTTTGCATTGTCTTGCTTTGTCTCGTCTCGCCCTTCCTTGTCTTCGTTTTGCTTCCCCCCATCCCCCACCCCCACATGCGTGAGTGTATTTGTGAGTATGCGTGTACTTGCATGTGTGTGTATGTTGTGTTGTGTTGTGTTGTGGTGTGTGTGTGTGTGTGTCTGTGTCTGTGTGTGTCCGTGTATTTGTTTGAGAGTGTGTGTGAATGTGTATGAATGAGAGAGAGAGAGAGAAAGAAAAAAAGAAAGAGAGAAAGAAAGAAAGAAAGAGAGGGGGAGAGGAGAGAGAGAGAGAGAGAGAGAGAGAGAGAGAAAGAGAAAGAGAGAGAGAGAGAGAGAGAAAGAGAGAGTTTGCTTCTTCTAGTATCTGGTTTGCATCTTGTATGTTTTATCCTGTCCTGTATGTCCTTCGTATGTCTGCTTCTTGCCTGTCATGTTGTGTCAGCTGTGCCTGTACATTTCTGCCCGGGCTTTGTCCGCACTGTCCAGCGTTTGTTGAGAGCGTGTGTGTCTTGTCTTCCTGCTGGGAATGAATGCATGACGTTTTGCGGCGCACCAGTCTTTGTACGCTCTGTAAGGCCATTGACAGTCCTTGTACGCTCTGTAAGGCCATTGACAGTCTTTGTACGCTCTGTAAGGCCATTGACAGTCTTTGTACTCTCTGTATGGCCATTGACAGTCTTTGTACGCTCTGTATGGCCATTGACAGTCTTTGTACGCTCTGTAAGGCCATTGACAGTCTTTGTACGCTCTGTATGGCCATTGACAGTCTTTGTACGCTCTGTAAGGCCATTGACAGTCTTTGTACGCTCTGTAAGGTCATTGACAGTCTTTGTACGCTCTGTACGGCCATTGACAGTCTTTGTACGCTCTGTATGGTCATTGACAGTCCTTGTACGCTCTGTATGGCCATTGACAGTCTTTGTACGCTCTGTAAGGCCATTGACAGTCTTTGTACGCTCTGTACGGCCATTGACAGTCCTTGTACGCTCTGTAAGGCCATTGACAGTCTTTGTACTCTCTGTAAGGCCATTGACAGTCTTTGTACTCTCTGTAAGGCCATTGACAGTCTTTGTACGCTCTGTAAAGTCATTGAGAGTCTTTGTACGCTCTTTAAGGCCATTGACAGTCTTTGTACGCTCTGTAAGGCCATTGACAGTCTTTGTACGCTCTGTACGGCCATTGACAGTCTTTGTACTCTCTGTAAAGCCATAGACCTCGAAAATCATCAGAGCTGATTGGAACGATAGCAGGTCAAGTCCGCGACTTCCCGTGTCATTCGCTTTTTACGAATCGCGTAGGGAGATGATGATGATGATGATGATGATGATGTCTATTTGTATAGCGCACGTATCCATGCTGGCAGCATGCTCAAGGCGCTTAAGCCGATGTTGAGGCTGTCTCTCAGTGTGTCGTGTCTCAAGTCAATGAGACCAGTCTCCTGCTGCCAAGGCCAATTATATTGGCCTAGGGCGCTAAGACTACTGTAAGCACAAGGGAGAATTTGTGCGTGCTGGGTATTTTTTCTGTGGCCGGCACTCACCCGTCAAGGACATGAGCGTCAGGATCTTTATAGTGCGCGATTGATGTTGTGAATGCGTATCACACACTAGACCTCGGTTTATGAAGGTCCCATCCGAAAGACCTGGGGAGAAAGCCCTGAGGAGGGCCGTTTGGTAGCCCTGAAGAGGGCCGTTTGGTACCCGGTTTCACTCCTGGGTGGGGAGAAGCAATGCGAGTTAAGCATCTTGCTCAAGGATGCAACTCTGGGGACCGCGCAGCTTCGAACGCCGCACCCACTGGCCGCAAGCGACTGTAGGTCCAGCGCGCTAACCACTCGGCCACTTCTCGCAGATGCGGTGGGTTTATTGTTACCCCCAACCCACAGGAGGAAATTTTCCTGCGTGAAACGCTGAGGTCATGCCACCCACGTCAGCTTTCACGCAGGAGGACTGCAAAGAGCGGTCGGAGGTGGAGTGGCGGGGAAGATGGGAAGGGGGGGAGGGGGGAGAGGGGAGGGGGAGAGGGTGAAGAGGGGGACTGCGGGGGTAGCAGCAGAGAGGAGGAAGCAGACAGAAGCCAACAGAAAAGACTTCTGGACGAGGAGTGCATTCGTCTTCACAAGTGCCCGGATGATGTCCCGTGTCGGCGCCAGTGGCGCCAGCCTGGCTCGTTATGGCTCCTCTTCCTCATTACTGCGCAGCTCGTCCGTGCATCTCCGCCATGACTGATGACGTCAGGGCGTGACGTTAGGCTCATGTGACATCTTTGTCCCCGTCTAAGGCTGTGGGGAGGCAGTGGGGAGGAGGGGGTGGGGGGGAGGTGTAGGATACGGAAGTGACTCTTGACCGCCTGAACCAAGAAATTATCCAACAAGCGATTTAATGGATGGGTGCTTGGGTGGGTTGGTATATACATGCAGATGGATAGATGAAAGGATGCTAGCGTGAATGTGTAACTGAATCCATTAATGGATGAAAGAATAATAATTGCATAAATGAACAATCAAGCAAACGAATTAATGATGCAGATTAAAGAACAAATAAACAAAGAGATGAATGACTGAAAGATAAATAAAATGAATGAATGATTGGAAATTTGGATGAACTATGGAACATACGATCGAAAGAATGAATGGACAAAGGCATGTCTATACCATTGATCATAATTATACAGTTTACCTCATCAGACATCGCGAGTCACGCCTTCTACCAAGTCTGGAGAATAATTCATTTAAAAAATGTCCATCGCACCTTTGAGATTGGGCATACAACGCAACCACCAAGGCTGCTTCGTGCATCAACAAGATCTTCTCAAGCAGCTCTGTGCGACGTCAGACGTTTTCGTCGTCATCGATTACGGAAAATTAGGACAGCACAAACACTTGCAACGGCGCTCAGATCGCAGGAAGATCACAGCGGCTCCTGGATGTCTTCCTATAGATTCTTTGTCGATTGGGTTTGTGTGAGAGTGTAGTTATTAAAATGATGTGCGTGGCTTCAATATCGAAGAGCGAGCGAGCAAGTGGGTGAGTGTGAGAAAGGAAGAATGAGAGAGAGCGAGAGAGAGAGAGAGAGAGAGAGAGAGAGAGAGAGAGAGTGAGAGAGATAAAGAGAGAGAGAGAAAGAAAGAGAGAGAGAGAGAAACTTAAACTCACACCCGAACTCAAACGAATTCTTTAAAGGCCGTGCGTGAGCCCATCTCAATTGCAGTGGTCACCAGTTGAAGGAACCCGTCGATAAACATAAATATGCCGCCCACACTTCAGTAAGTGCGACCAGATCTGGCTCTTTGATAGTAGATTCTAAGCTTCGATCGGTATCGATTACCTAGAGCTCCCATTTCTTTCTCTTCTCGGATGTTCAAAGCATGACAAATACATATTGCTGCGTCTTGTGTTGCTAACCTCTAAGAGCTCAGTTCACTGGCTTATTTTACATGGGTGCGTCATGAAGGACTGCGTCATTAATGACTGCGTAAAGAAAGATCGCATAAGAAAGACTGTATAAAAGGAACTGCATCATGGCCTGTGTCATGAAGAATTGCACCAATAAAGACCGCGCCAAGAACTGCGTCAAGCGGGGCTGCGTCAAGAAAGACTGCGTCAGGGATTACATCAAGAAGGACTCCACCAAAAAGAACAGAGTCATGAAGGACTGCATAAAGAAGGACTGCATAAAGAAGGACTGCGCCAGAAATGACTGCGTCAGAAAGGACTGCGTAAAGAAGGACTGCGACAGGAAGGACTGCGTAAAGAACTGCGTAAAGAAGGACTGTGACAGGAAGGACTGCGTAAAGGACTGCGTAAAGAAGGACTGCGACAGGAAGGACTGCGTCAGAAAGAACTGCGTAAAGAAGGACGGCGTCAGGAAGGACTGTGCCAGTAAGGTCGGCGTCAGGAAGGACTGCGTAAAGGACTGCGTAAAGAAGGACTGCGTAAGGAAGGACTGCGTAAAGGACTGAGTACAGAAGGACTACGTCAGGAAGGACTGCGTAAAGGACTGAGTAAAGAAGGACTACGTCAGGAAGGACTGCGTCAGGAAGGACTGCGTAAAGAAGGACGGCTTCAGAAAGGACTGCATAAAGAAGGACGGCGTCAGGAAGGACTGCATCAGAAAGGACTGCATAAAGAAGGACGGCGTCAGGAAGGACTGCATCAGGAAGGACTGCATAAAGAAGGACGGCGTCAGAAAGGACGGCTTCAGAAAGGACTGCATAAAGAAGGACGGCGTCAGGAAGGACTGCATCAGAAAGGACTGCATAAAGAAGGACGGCGTCAGGAAGGACTGCATCAGGAAGGACTGCATAAAGAAGGACGGCGTCAGAAAGGACTGCGTCAGGAAGGACTGCGTAAAGAAGGACGGCGTCAGGAAGGACTGCATCAGGAAGGACTGCATAAAGAAGGACGGCGTCAGGAAGGACTGCATCAGGAAGGACTGCATAAAGAAGGACGGCGTCAGGAAGGACTGCATCAGGAAGGACTGCATAAAGAAGGACGGCGTCAGGAAGGACTGTATCAGGAAGGACTGCGTAAAGGACTGCGTATAGAAGGACTGCGTCAAGATGGACTGTGTAAAGAAGGACTGCGTCAGGAAGGACTGCGTCAGGAAGGACTGCATAAAGAAGGACTACGTCAGGAAGGACTGCGTCAGGAAGGACTGCGTAAAGAAGGACGGCGTCCGAAAGGACTGTATAAAGAAGGACTGCGTCACGAAATACTGCGTCAAGATGGACTGTGTAAAGGCCGGCGTCAGGAAGGACTGCATCAGGAAGGACTGCGTAAAGAAGGACTGCGTCAGGAAGGACTGCATAAAGAAGGACTGCGTCACGAAGGACTGCATAAAGAAGGACGGCGTCAGGAAGGACTGTCTCAAGAAGGACTGCGTGAGGAAGGACTATGTCAGGAAGGACTGCGTCAGGAAGGACTGCGTCAGGATGGACTGCATAAAGTACGACTGCGTCAGGAAGGACTGCGTCAGGAAGGACTGCGTCTGGAAGGACGGCGTTAGGAAGGACCGCGTCAGAAAGGACTGCGTAAAGGACTGCGTCAGGAAGGACTGCTTAAAGAAGGACTGCTTTGGGAAGGACTGCATAAGCAGCTCGATTGGTCCCCGAACGTGGACGCCATGTGCAAGCGGGCGAACCAGAGGCTTTTCTTCTTGAGAAAGCTGCGGCAGTTCCGCGTCAACCCTGAGATTCTCCACCTCTTCTACCAGGCGAATATTCAGAGCGTCGTCTCCTTCAACCAGCTGTGTTACCACAGCAGTGTGAGGAAGGACGACATGGAGAGGCTGGAGAAGGTCGTGGACGAAGCCGGCGCCATCACTGGCTCCGACCTCCAGCCTCTCAGTGAGCGCTACCCCAGTGTGGCCCTGAGGAAGATGGGCAAGATTCGCTCTGAAGACCGCCACCCTCTGCACCAGGCATTCGCGTCATGCGAACCCACTCCTGAGTTCTCACGTCGCCTGAGGGTCTGGCCGGCCAGAACAAACCGCATGAGGGATTCGTTCCTCCCGACAGCCATCCGTCTCTTCAACGAGTCCCGGTGAATAGGTAGTATGCATGAAGATTGTTGTGAGACTTGACGTGACTGTGGGACCAGGAGTGACGCGAACTGTGACTGAAGAGTGGGTGATGTGAACTGTGACTGTGAGGATGAGTGATGAGAGCTGTGACTATGTGACCAGGATTGATGTGACATATGACGGAGGATTGAAGTAAAGTGAACTGGGACTATGAGGACTTGTAGTGCTGTGAACTGTGACAGGAAGGACTATGAATGGTGTGAACTATGTCTGTGCCAACAAGGATGAACATGTGAGAATGTGTGTGTGTGCGTAGGGGGGATGGGGGGGGAGGGGGAAGGGGGGGGGGGGGGGGGGGGGGAGTGAATGCGTTATGCGTTGATGATCGTGTATGTGTGCTGTGTGAGTGTGGTTGTTGATGTGCATGCCTGTCTCATGTTGCTCTTTCCTATGATTGTGTTGTGATGCAGGATGAAGAACATGATGGGTGGGGGTGGGGGGTCGCACATGTGTTATGGTTGAAGATCGTATATGTGTGATTGCGTGACGATGATTGTTTGATGTGCATGCTTGTGTCTTTTGTTCCTTCTGTGATTACTTGTTGCGATGTAAAATGTTTCTCTATTAAATTGAATTGCCTATGGTGGGGCGCTAAATGTGTCCTATTTTATTGTGTCTTTCTGTTTACTATTTCTGATGCGCGTGTTCAGTATGTATATGTACTTGAAGTAACATGGTGTTATTACATTTGTTAGAGTAATAAAGTATGATGCAATTGCATGCTATCTTATTTGATGACCTATGATTAGTGTGTGGACTCCATAACTTAAGCGATGCGGTTGAGTTAATTAATGTTGAACTTCTTGTACGTTTCTGTTTTTGTATGTATGTATTATGTTTTTGCCACCGAAAAAACGAATTTCCTTGTAACAATGAGGACAATAAAGTATCTTGTATCTTGTATCTTGTATATACACACACGTCTCCCAACTCCCACCCCACCCCTGCCTCTCCATATACACACACGTCCCCCAACTCCCCCCCCCCGCCTCTCAACAGCCACTCCCTCCATATATCCACACACGTCCACTACCACACTAACTCCCACCCCACCCCTGCCTCTCCATATACACACACGTCTCCCAACTCCCACCCCACCCTGTCCATGCACACACGTTCCAATCACACCCACCCTGCCTCTCCATAAACACACTTCCCAACTCCACCCACCCTGCCTCTCCATATACACACACGTCTCCCAACTCCCACCCCCCCCCTGCCTCTCCATATACACACACGTCCCCCAACTCCCCCCCCCCCCCCGCCTCTCCATATACACACACGTCCCCCAACTCCCACCCACCCCTGCCTCTCCATATACACACACGTCTCCCAACTCCCACCCCACCCCTGCCTCTCCATATACACACACGTCCCCCAACTCCCACCCACCCCTGCCTCTCCATATACACACACGTCCCCCAACTCCCACCCACCCCTGCCTCTCCATATACACACACGTCTCCCAACTCCCACCCCACCCCTGCCTCTCCATATACACACACGTCTCCCAACTCCCACCCCACCCCTGCCTCTCCATATACACACACGCTATCGCAACCACGCAGCTCCAGCCACCAAGGGGCATGACATGTGGAGGCCGGAGAGCGTGGCGTGTTGTCATGCGCAGTGTCGACGGGGGCGACTAACAGAGAGCATGGTTGCACTTTCTAACAGTTTGGCAGTCTGCGTGGAAAGTGATGCGTGATTGTCCAGGCAAAAGGACCAATTTTTCAAACGATTTCCCCCCAAGCCCTGATGTCATGCCGCCTTTCAAGAATGGCTCCTGTCTGCAGCGCACTTCTCACATCTTTCGTTACGTCCATTCCTTTCCCCCTATCGGGGAGGATGACTGCTACTCGGCCACAGAAGGGTTTGGGGGCGGATATGGGGTGTGGGTAGGGGCGTCGTGGAACAGCACACAGCAGCATTCCATCGTCCTCATGACGTCATCTATGACGCAGACACACAGGCTGTCAAAGGGCGCGTTTGTTTGGCCCAAAATCTCGCGATTCTCCCTGAATGGCTAGTCGAGGACGAGTGAGACGCTCCTACTGATAGAAAAATGGCCAATCATCTCGCAAGGTGGAAGAACATGGCTGCGTCCCGGCGCCAGAGTCGGTGAAGAAGTTGCCGATAGACGAAATAACTGACGATTCAGATATCACATCAGTTTTTCACTTCATAGATCACACCAATTGAGGGAGCTCCGGACCTCCCTCGGCCTCCCGCCTTCATGGCGAGTGCGTCCTTATGAGCGAGGAACGTAGGCAACGCCTAGCCCTCGAGATTCTCTCTGGATTTTGGGCCAAAGTCGCTAGGCCGAAGTTGTGGGTAAGACAGATGATAAATTGAAGCTGTCTGCAGACAGGTGACATGGTTAAGTTGTCCATAAATACGTGACATGCGGAAGCTGTCTGCAGACAGGTGACATGGTTAAGTTGTGCATAAATACGTGACATGCTGAAGTTGTGTGGGGACACGTGACAAATTGTAGCAGTCGGTAAGACGTGTAGCTGACTGAAGCTGTCTGTTGAAACGTGACAGGCCGAAGCCGTTTGTAGACACGTGACAGACAGAAGCAGTCGGTAAGACGTGTGATTGACTGAAGATGTCTAGAGACACGTGACAGGCTGAAGCTGTCTGTAGACACCTGACAGGCTGAAGCCGTTTGTAAAAATGTGACACACTGAAGCTGTCTTTAGATACGTGTCAGACCGAAGCTGTCTGTAGATACGTGACAGACTGAAGCTGTTTGCAGACATGTAACAGGGTGAAGCTGTCTGTAGACACGTGACAAAATGAAGCTGTTTGTAGACAGGTGATAAGGTGAAGCTGCCTGTAGATACATGACAAACTGAAGCTGTTTGTAGACATGTGACAGGGTGAAGCTGTCTGTAGATACGTGACAGACTGAAGCTGTTTGTAGACATGTGATAAGGTGAAGCTGTCTGTAGATACATGACAAACTGAATCTGTTTGTAGACATGTGACAGACTGTAGCTGTTTGTAGACATGTGACAGGGTGAAGCTGTATGTATATACGTGACAGACTGTAGCTGTTTGTAGACATGTGACAGAGTGAAGCTGCCTGTAGATACGTGACAGACTGAAGATGTCTTGAGACAGATGACAGACTGTAGCTGTTTGTAGACATGTGACAGACTGTAGCTGTTTGTAGACATGTGACAGGGTGAAACTGTATGTATATACGTGACAGACTGTAGCTGTTTGTAGACAGGTAACAGGGTGAAGCTGTCTGTAGACGCGTGACAGTCTGAAGATGTCTTGAGACAGATGACAGACTGTAGCTGTCTGCATACGTGACAGACTGAAGCTGTCTGTGGACACGTGACATACTGAAGCTGTTTGTAGATATGTGACAGAATAAAGCTGTTGTAGATACGTTACAGACTAAAGCTATATGTAGACATGTGACAGGGTGAAGCTGGTTGTAGATACGTGACAGACTGAAGATGTCTAGAGACACGTGACAGGCAGTAGCTGTCTATGCATATGTGACAGGGTGAAGCTGTCTGTGGACACGTGACAGGCTGAAGTAGTGTATGGACACGTGAAATCCCGAAGATGTTAGTGAGACGCGTTCAGACTGAAGCTAGCTGTGCATAGGCAAGTGACAGGCTGAAGTTGTCTATGACACGCGTGACTGACTAAATGTGGTTCTGTGAGAACCAAGATAGATTGAAGCTGTCCATGGGCCAGAATGAATGAGATAAAATAACGAATGAATGGAGTTTTACGGCCTATCAGTCTCTGTAGGCTACGTAAGGGCATTGACCACGAAATCACTAGAACTGATTAAAGTAGGAGCAGCTCATCTACAGCAGGTGCTGGACCCCATGTATGCGGAGTTTTCGGGGCCCACTCCAGTAGCTCGGACATGGGCGGCCCCAAGCAGCGTATGCCGCCGTGGGGTGTCAACGTGTGGGGAAAAATTCATGGCGCACTTGGAAATTGGCTGTTGCGCCCAGTCCACGCAGATGCAGACCCAGCTCTTTGCTGCAGTTGATTTATGACCCTCTAGGAAGGCAAGGTTCCGCATTCCAGATGTACCAGGAAATGGGTCGTAAAATGCGCAATGCGTCCTACTTCCACAGGAAGCTCCCGACGGTTAAGCCTCAACTGTCGTAGTTATTCGCCTCTCACGAATCACGTGGAGACGCGGTGGGTCTCTTTTTACCCCTAAACTGACAGGGATATCATGGGTCAGCAAGACAGACATGGGCTGAAACACTTTGTAAGACGCAGAAAAGGAGTCGAAGACCACAGGTGGCGACGCTAGGCTTTAGACCGCAGAGCCGAGGGAGAGTTGTTTTTCAGTGAATAGCTTTGCTGAGGGCTGAATGGACATGGAAAAACAACTGTGGCGCCTTTATCCTCAGCCTGGCTGTGTACTTCTCAGGGAGCTGAGATGGTGTTGGAGTGATACGAAGAGTGGCAAGCTTACCAGGAGGAAAAGTGAGTTGTTTGAAAACCCATCCATAGAGAAAAGTTGCGATGAAAAAAAAAGAAAAAGCGAGAGAGTACCCTTACCTTTTTTTACAGCGCCAACCTGCCAATTGTATCCGATTCTACATCAGGGTTTCTGTTTTTAAACCAGAGTAAATATCTCAAAGCCTTGAGAAAAGTGCCTTCGTTTGCAACTCGGTTGCACTGCCTGTTTACGGGAAGAACAATTGGGTGATACTTTTTACCGTGTGACTCGATGGTCAGATGCAGAGCACATACGATGGAAAGTTAACGAACAAAGAGGAGGAGGACGAAAGAAACAAAAATTGATGGAAAAGCTCACAGGAGCAAGCTGCCTCTGGTGTCTGGCATTATCTGTGGAGTCACGCGGAGCGCGTTGCGGTTTCATATGTCTTCGAGGACTTTGTCAACCGCCGGCTGAAAGCACTGTGCAAGGGCTGCACAAACGCTGTTGAAGGATGTACAAGACGTGTACAAGGACAGTTAAAATATTCGGTCTGTGTAACTGTCAGAAGACTGCATAAGAGTGTGGGAGCTGCCAGCAGCCTGCACGGTTGTACAAGATCTGTGGCAAAGTTGTGCAGGGGCGGTAAATCGGTTGCAAAAGGACTGCACATGGGCTGTACAAAGGCTGCACAAGAACTGTACAAGGGTTGTGCAAGAACTGCACAGGGGCTTTACAAGTGCTGTCCAAGAACTGTACAGGGGCTGTACCTGAACTGTACAAGGGCTGTACAAGGGCTGTACAAGAACTGTACAAGTGTTGTGCCAGTGTTGTACAAGAACTGTACAAGGTTTGTACAAGGTTTGTACAGGGGTTGGACAAAGAGCTGTGCATGCACAAGGGTTGTACGAGTGCTGTACAAGAGTTGTACAAGGGTTATGCAAATTTTGTACAAAGGCTGTACAAGAACTGTACAAGTGCTGTGCAAGAGCTGAACAGACAAGTGTTTTTCAAGGTTCGTACTAAAACCGAACAAAATCTGTACAAGGGTCATACAGGTGCTGTACAAGGGTTGTACAAAAATGTACACGAGTTGTACAAAGGTTGTACAAGTGCTCCACAAGGGTTGTACAAGTGCTGTACAAGACATGCACAAGCGCTGTACAAGAACTGTACATGCGCTGTACAAGAGCTGTACGAGAACTGTACAAGTTCTGCGCAATAATTGTACAAGGGTTATGCAAGTGCTGTACAAGGGCTGTACAGAACTGTACAGTGGTTGTACAAAGTTTATACAGTTGCTGTACAAGAAATGTACAAGTACTGTACACGGACTGTGCAAAAACTGTACAGGGGTTGCACAAATGCTGCATCACCACCGCCACCGCCACCGCCATCGCCACGGCGCCGCCACCACCACCAGGACTGTGCATGCACTGTATAAGGATTGTGAAAAGGTTTTGCAATGGCTGCACAAGGTATGTAGCCAAGCTACACAGAGGCTGTGTGAGAGATACACAAGGTTGCACATGGGCTGTGCAATGGCCGTACAATAACTGTACAAAGGCTGTACAAGACCTATATGCAAAAATTGTAGAGGGCTGTACGAGGGCTGTAAAAGAACCGTACAACACTTTACAAGGACTCTTAAATGGCTATACAAGAGCTGTACAAAGACTATACAAGTGCTGTGCAAGAAATGTACAAGAACTTACCTGTGCTCTACAGGGGCTGTGCGACATTGTACAAGAACTGTACCAGGGCTGTATAAGAGGTGTACAAGAGGCAATGCATGTACTTAGGCTAAACAAGGGCAGTAATGTTTCTGTACTGAACCTGTACAGAGGCTGTAAAAGAACTAACCAGGTC
>JAWQFJ010001805.1:136901-139401 GCA_034096865.1 Theodoxus fluviatilis | reverse complement strand
TCAATATGATGAAAGCACATGTAAAGGCAGTCAAATATTTGACACGCGTTGACACCGGTCTATTATTTGCCAACAAGGTAGGCCACGTGACGCGCCCATGACGATTTTTATGGTTATTTGCCGCGTATGAACCACGCAAGGAGATATGGTGTGTCCATCACGACTCACAGGATGTATGAACAATGAAGACAGACAGCAGTGTAGACAAGTTCCCGACCTTTGGAAACACAAATTCGTCCACAACCTGTCTGTCTTCCTCACTCACACCTGTCGTCTGTCGATCATGTCAAGTTAAAGCCCGCAGTCGACCCAAGAGGGGGAAAAAAATCGACGGCAGCATTGTCGTAAGCGCGAAATAATTCATGGGTACACGACCATGACAGATACCATGAATGTCAGCGGATGGTTTTTTGTTTTTGTCGACTACTGTTATTTTTGTATTTTTCTGCACGTAGGCGTCCTTCTTTCCCTCAGTCCACGGAGGCAGAAACAACTGGAAACTAAACCACGTTCAAAGTCAGGGCGTGTGGAGCGTGGGCAAACGTAGTCAGTCAGACTATAGAAAGGAGTGTTCTATTCCCCTGCCCCCATTGCAATTCGTCCCTTCCGAAGATAAACGTTCTACCCACTCGTCCATTTTACATGTCGTCCCATCTACAGACACGTTCAAATAACCTTTCATTGGCTGTCATATATCCAGACATTTCGCAACAATAACATTACTTGATCAAAATATAATATCCGTTCGAATATAAATCATGACAGTATGAATTGCTGCAGAGGTCAAAAGCATGGCATCACAACACACCGGAACATAACAACGTAGCATGGTATAGCATGGCACAGCACAGAGCAAGAGCGATGACTACTGTAGTGTGGGCAGAGTGACGGCACCTCGCAACTCAACACACCTGACGGCAGCGCATTGTCCCCCATCACTATTTCAGGATGTTGCGCAGCTTTAACATTCGGTGTCTCATTACTTGTAGTTCTATGAACGGCAGATCCGTGATTGCCAGGAATGCAGCTGAAAACAAAGGCGTCCCACAAGAAGATTTTGAGGGAAGAGAGGAGGAAAGGAACTGAAGCCAAGGCCAAAGAGCTGACGTGACCAGAACACATCATGGCCTCAGAGGTAGCGACGAGAACCTCCGTCAGGCGTTGTGTGGAAGCTCGGAGCCTCAAAGTCTGATTTTGTCTGGTCTGCTCAAATATCGTCTCGTGTAGTGTAGTGTAGTGTCGTGTCGTGTCGTGTCGTGTCGTGTCGTGTAGTGTAGTGTAGTGTAGTGTAGTGTAGTGTGGTGAGGTGTGGTGTGGTGTGGTGTGGTGTGGTGTGGTGTGGTGTGGTGTGGTGTAGTGTAATGTACTGTATAATTTAGGCTAGGCTAGGCCAGGCCAAGGCAGTCTAGTTTAATGCAGTCTAGTTTGGCTAGTTCATGGCGGTAGTCAGGACAACTCAAACCAGTCACAAAACCTTTGCCCTCTCGAGAAAACAACGAAATGTGTGGCAGAGAGGCGCTAGCTGTCAGGAAGCTTGCATGCGCGCGTGCGCATATGTGCGCGCGTGTGTGTGCGTGCGTGCGTGCTTGTGTGTGTGTGTGTGTGTTTGTGTGTGCTCGCGCTTGATTGCATGCGTGCATGCGCGAATGTGTGTGCGAGCGCACGTGTTTGCCTGTGTGCATGCGTGCATGTGTGCGTGTGCGCGCGCGTGTAGGTGTGTGTGGTGTGTGTGTGTTATTCACTGCTGGTGCGTGCTGGGTGACTCAATGATGGCCGTTCTGTGAAGTGTAGACTGTGTACACAAATCATCAAGACCTGCATTATTTCTGGTGGTGAATGTGTGTTTCTAGTTATATCCGTAAATCACACTGAAATTCAAAACGTCCTCGCACTTGCATTCTTTCAGCATTGTTTCCATGCAGCATCAATAGCTTGGACCAGTCGTGTTTTCTGCTGACAACAAAGGACTTTGCTTTGTCGACGCCTTCATGGAAACAGCGAGAACATGCCCTGGCGAAGAGCGCCCTGTAGTCAACGATGTGAGGCTGATCGATCATGCATCACGCTACCGCAGTGCTAACTAGTAAGTAGTCTGCCACTTGATAACCAACTGTCTACTACAATGTGATGGAATGGACAATTTGATCACCGTCTCCTCTACGATAATTTCAAAGAGTGGACATTTACATAACAGATAAGCCACCACTTTTGTTTATTGTGATAAAATGGAGATCTGTGACAACCCATCAGTCTCGTTCGTTATGATGAAACGGATGTTTAACGAAGCACAAGGCCTGCACAGTTTATAATCATAAGTCCTGTTTTTGCAATGATACCGAAGTCTCGATGAACCACTGGTGCTGCACATTTCAGTGAAACGTACACGTTTAGCAACTACGCCTGTACTGGTTTTTTTCAGAAGCAGACATGTCGATGAATTCGTCTTACTAACGTTTGAAGAAAAGGGCATTTGATACACCACCAGTTGGCAGCATTTTAG
>JAWQFJ010001805.1:119401-129401 GCA_034096865.1 Theodoxus fluviatilis | reverse complement strand
ACGCGCCGCTCTCGATCCGCGTTGTCCACGGCCTGTCCGTCCTGGTTCTGGTCCTGGTCACTGCGTTTGCCCCAGGTGGGAAAGGCCGACCAGCTCACCTTCTTGCCCCAGGTTGGAAAGGCCCTCCACTTCTTGCCCGAGAAATTGGACTTCTTACCCCAGCTCGGAAAATTGGACCACTTCTTGCCCCAGCTTGGGAAGTTGGACCATTTCTTGCCCCAGCTTGGGAAGTTGGACCATTTTTTGCCCCAGGTGGAAAAGTGGGACCATTTCTTGCTCCAGCTGGGAAAGTCGGCCCAGCGCTTGCCCCAGGTGTTGAAGTCTGCCCAGCCGCGCTTGTCCTGCAAAGGGGCGTCCTGCGACGCGCTCTCTTGGGTCTCCACCTGGGCCTGGGCCTGGTCCTGGTCCTGCCCACTGGACGCCGCGCACACCTGCAGCAGCGTCAGTGCCAGCACCAGTAGCCTGACCGTGTGCCGGATTTCCATGATGACCGCTGTTACTTTACGACGCTACGCCCGAACCCCACCTGGTGGTCACGCCGACCGGCGTCGTAGTGCACCGCTGTCTGCGTGGGGTCTGGCGCTAGGGGCCAAGGCGGCTTCCGGACAAGGAATGGGTCCGAGAGGAAGTGAGAGCGCGCACTTCCAGGCAGAGCAAGACTCAAAATCAACGGCAGCGTCTGCCCAGTCTTGCGTGTGCCGTCCTGGCGTTCCGGAAGCGTGTCACACTGGGTGCTGACTGCGCGAGGCGCCTAAATACGGCGCTTCCTGGCCACGCCTTCTACCCACGCTGGCCCCGCCTCTAACGTCACTCTTGCAAGGCGACCAATCGATAACCGCCTTCCTCCACAATACCCTGAAGCGACCAATCGAAGGCGGCCATAAGAATGACCGACAGGCAAAGACAGGCTGGAGGTGGGGGTGGCAGCCGACGGGTGGCGGAGGCGGTGCGCTGCGGTGTTGTCTGAAGGCGACTTCGAAGACGTTCTGCGTGCAATGCGCTGTTGGAATTTCTGGCTTCTCAGTGGCATGATGTAGGAATGCAGGAAGTCCACACACCATTGTGGAGGGCAGGCTCTGTCAATGCAGGAGCGCAGAAAATCTCCGCACCAATACCGAAGACAGGATATACACAATGCAGGACTGGAAAAAGTCTACACATCAGTGTGGAAAACAATGTATTCCGATAAGGGAATACAGCAAGTCTGTGCACCAGTGTGGAAAGCAGAATATACAAATAGTGTTTTCCTAAGTAAAGATATAGGAACTATGTTTACCAGGGTAGAAAATAGGGTATACAAAAAAGGTTTTTATATATAAATATACAGTAAGTCTCTACACCAGTGTAGAAGACAGGGTATACAGATAAGGTTCTCCTGTGTAAAGATATAGGAAGCATGTTCGCCAGTGTGGAAGACACGGTATATAGTTGTAGGAATACAGGAATTCTACGCACCAGTGTGGAAGACAGGGTATACAGTTGTAGGAATACAGGAGTTCTACACACCAGTGTGAAAAACAGGGTATACAGTTGTAGGAATACAGGAATGCAACACACCAGTGTGAAAAACAGGGTATACAGTTGTAGGAATACAGGAATTCTACACACAGGTGTGGAAGACAGGTTATACAACACGGGAATACAGGGCGTCTAAACACTAGTGTAGAAGACAGGGTATATAGATGTAGGAATACAGGAAGTATCTATACCAATATGGAAGAAAGACTATAACGATACAGGAATACATGAAGTATCTACACCAATAGGGAAGAAAAATTATAACGATACAGGAAGTATCTACACCAATATGGAAGAAAGACTATAACGATACAGGAATACAGGAAGTATATACACCAATATGGAGGACATACTATACCGATGCAGGAATACAGGATGTCCATATACTGGTGTGAAAAACAGGGTATATCAATGTTGGAATACAGAAAATCTACAAATAAGTGTGGAAGACACGTTATACAATGCAGGAATACAGGACGTCTAAACACTAGTGTAGGAGACAGGGCATATCGATGGAGGAATACAGGAAGCCTCTACACCAATGTAGAAGATAGACTATAACGATATAAGAATACAGAAAGTGTACTCTCCAATATGGAAGACAGAGTATACCGATGTAGTAATACAGGAAGTCTCCACACTAATATGGAAGACAGAGTATATCCATATAGGAAAACAGAAAGCCCAGACAAACAACGGCGGTAAAAGAAAAGTCACTTTAAAACACAGAGCGTGCACAAATGCACATGTTCGACTTAAACGTCTTCATCAGGCATAAAGAAAAACACAGCTGAACTGTACCGGGTCAAATGTCAAATGATGTTGAAATCCAGGACGTCTACCTACCAGCGTTGAAAGCAGGTTATATCGATGTAGGGATGCCAAAAAAGCAGTAATCTTTGGATGACAGGACACAATTAAGTAGTATCAAAGTATTTGGGAGTATTTTGAAACGGATCCGGGTTCACAGGATTCCAGAATTCCAGACCAAATAAAACGTCAGGTGACAGCAAAGGATTGACAGAATCAAAGCGTTCCAAGAGATAGCAACGGGTTGGTGGAATTTTAAATTTCACGCTGACGAGTGGGGCTGACAAGAGAACAGGAGGCGGAGAACGTTGGAAGGATTTCCCTGAACAGGACTGAGAGGACTGGGTGCAGGAAGCTGTCTGTAGCTCGGACTACAGTATGTACGAGTATGTAGCGGGCATTGTTTGTACGTGTTTGCAGCCAACAAGGTCTGCTGTAGCATGTGTTCATGTGTGTGGCTGCGACAATTTACAAAATAATTAATACGTGTATGCAGCTAAGACTGTTTACCTCTACGTTGTACGCGTGTGGTTTGGATTGTTTACTGTGCATATGAATAGACAAGAATTTGTTTATTGCACGATGTACTTGTACGTAGCTAAGGTGATTTGTTCAACCTTGATAGGTGTGCATATTTGGGATTGTTCACTGCACTGTTTGTACACATGTCCCACTAAGAATGTTTACAGCAAGCTTCATAAGTGTTTGTAGCGTGCTTTGTGGGGGCGTGTGTCTAGAATTGTTTACAGCAACTTTTGTACGGGTGTGTAGCTAAGATTATTTACTGCATGCGTTGCACTGTGTGCAGCTATAACCGTTTACCGCGTGTTTATTAGTACTGTGTGTAGCTATGATCGTTTGCTGCATGCTTTGTACTGTATGTAGCTATGACCATTTACTGCACGTTTTGTATTGTGTGTAGCTATGATAGCTTGCTGCATGTTTTGTACAGTGTGTAGCTATGATCGTTGGCTGCACGCTTTGTACTGTGTGAATCTAAGACTATTTGATGCATGTGTTATACTGTGTGTAGCTATTTTCGTTTACTGCACGCTTTGCACTGTGTTTTGCTATGACCGTCTACTGAACGCGTTGTTCTGTGTGTAGCTATGACCGTTTACTGAACGCGTTGTACTGTGTGTAGCTATGACCGTTTACTGCACGCCTTGTAGTGTGTGGAGCTGTGACCTGTTACTGAACGCTTTGTATCGTGTGTAGCTATGACCGTTTACTGCACGCTTTGTGTTGTGTGTAGCTATGACCGTTTACTGCACGCTTTGTATCGTGTTGAGCTGTGGCCTGTTACTGCACGCTTTGTATCGTGTGTAGCTATGACCGTTTACTACACGCTTTGTGTTGTGTGTAGCTATGACCGGTTACTGCACGCTTTGTAGTGTGTGGAGCTGTGACCTGTTACTGAACGCTTTGTAGTGTGTGGAGCTGTGACCTGTTACTGAACGCTTTGTATTGTGTGTAGCTATGACCGTTTACTGCACGCTTTGAATCGTGTGTAGCTATGACCGTTTACTGCACGCTTTGTATTGTGTGTAGCTATGACCGTTTACTGCACGATTTGTATTTTGTGTAGCTATGACCGTTTACTGCACGCTTTGTACTGTGTGTAGCTATGACCGTTTACTGCACGTTTTGTACTGTGTGTAGCTATGACCGGTTACTGCACGCTTTGTACTGTGTGTAGCTATGACCGTTTACTGCACGCTTTGTACTGTGTGTAGCTATGACCGTTTACTGCACGCTTTGTACTGTGTGTAGCTATGACCGTTTACTGCACGCTTTGTATCGTGTGTAGCAATGACTGTTTACTGCACGTTTTGTGTTGTGTGTAGCTATGACCGGTTACTGCACGTTTTGTGTTGTGTGTAGCTATGACCGTTTACTGCACGCTTTGTATTGTGTGTAGCTATGACCGGTTACTGCACGCTTTGTATCGTGTGTAGCTATGACCGGTTACTGCACGCTTTGTATTGTGTGTAGCTATGACCGGTTACTGCACGCTTTGTATCGTGTGTAGCTATGACCGGTTACTGCACGCTTTGTATCGTGTGTAGCTATGACCGGTTACTGCACGCTTTGTATTGTGTGTAGCTATGACCGTTTACTGCACGCGTTGTGTTGTGTGTAGCTATGACCGTTTACTGCACGCTTTGTATCGTGTGTAGCTATGACCGTTTACTGCACGTTTTGTGTTGTGTGTAGCTATGACCGTTTACTGCACGTTTTGTGTTGTGTGTAGCTATGACCGTTTACTGCACGCTTTGTATTGTGTGTAGCTATGACCGGTTACTGCACGCTTTGTATTGTGTGTAGCTATGACCGGTTACTGCACGCTTTGTACTGTGTGTAGCTATGACCGTTTACTGCACGCTTTGTATCGTGTGTAGCTATGACCGTTTACTGCACGCTTTGTATTGTGTGTAGCTATGACCGTTTACTGCACGCTTTGTATTGTGTGTAGCTATGACCGGTTACTGCACGCTTTGTATTGTGTGTAGCTATGACCGGTTACTGCACGCTTTGTATTGTGTGTAGCTATGACCGGTTACTGCACGCTTTGTATTGTGTGTAGCTATGATCGTTTACTGCACGCTTTGTATTGTGTGTAGCTATGACCGGTTACTGCACGCTTTGTATTGTGTGTAGCTATGATCGTTTACTGCACGCTTTGTATTGTGTGTAGTTATGATCGTTTACTGCACGCTTTGTACTGTGTGTAGCCATGACCGGTTACTGCACGCTTTGTATTGTGTGTAGCTATGACCGGTTACTGCACGCTTTGTATCGTGTGTAGCTATGACCGTTTACTGCACGCTTTGTGTTGTGTGTAGCTATGACCGGTTACTGCACGCTTTGTATTGTGTGTAGCTATGACCGTTTACTGCACGCTTTGTACTGTGTGTAGCTATGACCAGTTACTGCACGCTTTGTATTGTGTGTAGCTATGACCGTTTACTGCACGCTTTGTATTGTGTGTAGCTATGATCGTTTACTGCACGCTTTGTATTGTGTGTAGCTATGACCGGTTACTGCACGCTTTGTATTGTGTGTAGCTATGACCGTTTACTGAACGCTTTGTATTGTGTGTAGCTATGACCGTTTACTGCACGCTTTGTATTGTGTGTAGCTATGACCGTTTACTGCACGCTTTGTATTGTGTGTAGCTATGACCGGTTACTGCACGCTTTGTATTGTGTGTAGCTATGACCGTTTACTGAACGCGTTGTCCTGTGTGTAGCTATGACCTTTTACTGCATGCTTTATATTGTGTGTAGCTATGACCGGTTACTGCACGCTTTATATTGTGTGTAGCTATGACCGGTTACTGCACACTTAGTATTGTGTGTAGCTATGACCGGTTACTGCACGCTTTGTATCGTGTGTAGCTATGACCGGTTACTGCACACTTAGTATTGTGTGTAGCTATGACCGGTTACTGCACGCTTTGTACGGTGTGTAGCTATGACCGGTTACTGCACGCTTTGTGTTGTGTGCAGCTATGACCGTTTACTGCATGCTTTGTATTGTGTGTAGCTATGACCGGTTACTGCACGCTTTGTACTGTGTGTAGCTATGACCGTTTACTGCACGCTTTGTATCGTGTGTAGCTATGACCGTTTACTGCACGCTTTGTATCGTGTGTAGCTATGACCGTTTACTGCACGCTTTGTGTTGTGTGTAGCTATGACCGTTTACTGCAAACGTTGTGTTATGTGTAGCTATGACCGTTTACTGCACGCTTTGTGTTGTGTGTAGCTATGACCGTTTACTGCACACGTTGTGTTGTGTGTAGCTATGATCGTTTACTGCACGCTTTGTGTTGTGTGTAGCTATGACCGGTTACTTTACGCTTTGTACTGTGTGTAGCTATGACCTTTTACTTTACGCTTTGTACTGTGTGTAGCTATGACCGTTTACTGCACGCTTTGTACTGTGTGTAGCTATGACCGTTTACTGCACGCTTTGTATTGTGTGTAGCTATGACCGGTTACTGCACGCTTTGTACTGTGTGTAGCTATGACCGTTTACTGCACGCGTTGTCCTGTGTGTAGCGATGACCGTTTACTGCACGCTTTGTAGTGTGTGTAGCTATGACCGTTTACTGCACGCTTTGTACTGTGTGTAGCTACGACCGTTTACTGGACGCTTTGTATTGTGTGTAGCTATGACCATTTACTGCACGCTTTGTATTGTGTGTAGCTATGACCGTTTACTGCACGCTTGTACTCTGTGTAGCTATGACCATTTACTGCACGCTTGTTCTGTGAGTAGCTATGACCATTTACTGCACGCTTTGTATTGTGTGTAGCTATGACCGTTTACTGCACGCTTTGTATCGTGTGTAGCTATGACCATTTACTGCACGCTTGTTCTGTGAGTAGCTATGACCGTTTACTGCACGCTTGTTCTGTGAGTAGCTATGACCGTTTACTGCACGCTTTGTGTTGTGTGTAGCTATGACCGTTTACTGCACGCTTTGTGTTGTGTGTAGCTATGACCAGGTACCAAATGCTTTGTACAGGTCTATATCATGGCTTGCTCAGTGCACTGTTAACCCGTGTGTGTAGCGAGTAGTTGCCTCCGCATAATGTTCATGCATCTGAAGATTATTTACTCATTACTTTGTCTAACTGGGGCTACTTCCTGCTCAATGGACATGCGTCTGTACGTCATGATTAGGCACAGCCGCTTTTTGCATAAGATGAGGGACCTATTTTCATTGCAAGGTAGAGAGAAAAGAATGCAGAGGTTCTTGCCTACAATGAAGATACCGAAGTGCGTTGTACATCTGCTTTTGGAAGCTGGCCGGTGTAACATTTTGCAGAAACCCAACGGGAAACTACGTATTTGCCTGGACCCCAGAGACCTCAATTCTGCCATCCAAAGACCGCACTATCCACTGCCAACCCTTGAAGATGCCCTAGCCAAGATGACAGGCGCCAGATTTTTCAGCAAGATCAGGCTACTGGCAGATGAAGCTAGACACAGATTCCTCCTTCTTGACCACCTTCAACACCCCGTTTGGAAGGTACAGATTCCTGCACCTACCATTAGGACTTGTCAACGCCCAGGACGAATTTCAACGCAAGATTGAAGAAACATTTGAAGGATTACCCGGAGTCACGACCCTCGTGGATGATATCCTTATCACAGGGAAAACACGTGAGGAGCATGACGTAAATCTCAGAGCGGCACTCCAAAGAGCAGAAGAGAAGAATCTGAAATTGAATCCTGACAAGCTCACCATTGCTGCAGAAGAAGTGGAGTACTTCGGACACATCGTGTCTGCCGAAGGTCTGAAACCAGACCCAGCCAAGGTAAAAGCTGTCCAGGAGATGACTGCCCCAGCAAACAAGAAGGAATTGCAGACCATCCTAGGCATGATGACGTATCTAGCAAAATTCGCTCCAAAGCTGTCAGAGACTACTCAACCGATGAGGGAACTACTGAAAGATGAGAATGAATTCTCATGGGAGAGAGAACAGGAAGAGGCACTCCAACAAGCAAAGACCATCATCTCCAGTCAACCAGTACTTGCCTTCTACGATCCTGCAAAACCAGTCACACTCCAGGTAGATGCAAGTAAACATGGTCTCGGAGCTGCGATTTTCCAAGATGACAAACCTGTTGCCTTCGCGTCAAAATCCCTCAACTCCTCAGAGCAGAACTATGCACAAATAGAGAAAGAGCTCTATGCAATTGCTTTCGGATGCAAAAGGTTTCACCAATACATCTTTGGTCACAGAGCAATCGTACAGACAGATCACAAACCCTTAGAAAGCATCACGAAGAAGCCACTAGCAGCAGCACCACCGCGCCTCCAGCGAATGCTACTACAACTAGAGAAGTACGACCTAGACATCGCACATGTCCCTGGAAGGAACATACCAATAGCTGACGCACTGTCACGAAACTTCCTTCCAGCAGAAGCAGAAGACAGTGAAACTGCTGAAGACATCAACGCATACGTCCACAGTGTCATCAAGAATCTGCCCTTCACTGATGAGAAAATGAAGCAAATTCAGAAAGCTACTGCAGAAGACCCTCAACTGCAAGATTTGAAGTCAACCATACAGAATGGATGACCTGAACTTCGTACGGACTGCAAATCAACCATCAGTGAGTTCTGGAACTTCAGAGATGAACTTTCCTCCATCGATGGAATCATCTTCAAAGGAGAGAAGATACTTATACCACTTGCCATGCGTCCAGAAATAATGAAGAAGATTCACTCCAGCCACCTTGGAATTGAGAAGACAAAGCAACGAGCTAGAGAAATCATTTTCTGGCCAGGAATGACAAAACAGATCCACAACACCGTCGCAGCCTGTACCATCTGTGCCAGTATGAGCCCAGCAAACCCAAAGGAACCACTCCTATCCCACGAAGTCCCAACTCGACCGTGGCAGAAGCTTGGCACCGATATCTTCAATTGGCAAGACAGATCCTTCCTGATAACAGTGGACTATTACAGCCGCTACTTCGAGATCGATGAGCTCTCCACTACGACAGCCATGTCCATAATCAGAAAGCTATCAGCTCAATTTGCACGCCACGGCATCCCAGAAGTCCTCATCAGTGACAACGGACCACAGTTTGCCTCAGAGGATTTCTCAGACTTTGCTGCAGACTGGGATTTCAAACACATCACCTCCAGCCCTGGCTACCCACAATCGAATGGACTTGCAGAGAAGGCTGTACAGATTGCAAAACGCATCTTGTCCAAAGCTAAGGCTGATGGAAGCAACCCCCTCCTTGCCTTGCTAGAATACAGATCTACTCCAGTTGACAATCTTGCTTCCCCAGCTCAGCTTCTCATGGGTCGACAACTCCGATCCATCCTGCCAACTTCAACAAAACAACTGCAACCCAAGATCATCAACCCCTCAGAAGTAACTACAAGACGAACACACCTGCAAGCCAAGCAGAAGAAAAACTATGACCGAACAGCTCATCAGTTGCCACCTATGAAGACAGGTGACAAGGTATACCTACAGTTGTCCAAGGGAGACAATTGGACACCTGCCCAGATTATGAAGCCATACAGCACCCCAAGATCTTATGTTGTTGAGACAAGTGATGGTCATACCTTCCGCCGCAACCGTCGCTGTCTCAGACCAGAGACATCACCTCACTCAGAAGATCCCCATGAGCAACCCTCAACAACACCTGAACTGGATGAGAACAGCAACCACCCATCATCAGGAACCTACTGCACAAGATCCGGACGCCCTGTGAAAGAACCTAAGAGACTGGACTTGTAAAATAAGTAATTGTTTCATCACTCCAAATCAGTATCAAGTAACTCTATTGTTCAGAGACATGCTAATAAGAGTAGAGCTTAATTTTTCAAAATAAGAGAGATGTAACATTTTGGTAAAATAACTGCAGAACTAAGGGAAGCAACCCTTCCATAACTGTTCTTTGAATAAGAGTTACCCCCCCCCCCCCCCCCCCCCCCCCACCCCCACCCCCCACCATGGGATCCCAGAATTCCCTGTATCAAATGGCTGATTAAAACGGCACGCTGTCCTACCAAAATACTGTCTTGAGTCATCACTACATCTGTGACATACCCAAAAACATTACAGCCAGTAATGTGAAAGTGACCCGCCAGAGCGAAACCAGCGCTTCTAACAATTTGGCGCTACTGTCA
>JAWQFJ010001805.1:104401-111901 GCA_034096865.1 Theodoxus fluviatilis | reverse complement strand
TGGCTCTGTTCTACAGCCTTGTTGTCTGCGCAGCTTCTCATTCGACCTACACTTCCTGTCCGCCCTGAAGCTACATCCACTTCCCGCCTGCCCTGTAGTTACAGTCACTCTTTGTCTGACTTGTAGCTCCATCCACTTTCTGTCTGCCCTGTAGTTACTGTCACTCTTTGTCTGACTTGTAGCTCCATCCACTTCCCGTCTGCCCTGTAGTTACAGTCACTTCCTGTCTGACTTGTAGCTCCATCCACTTCCCGTCTGCCCTGTAGTTACAGTCGCTCTTTGTCTGACTTGTAGCTCCATCCACTTTCTGTCTGCCCTGTAGTTACAGTCACTTCCTGTCTGACTTGTAGCTCCATCCACTTCCCGTCTGCCCTGTAGTTACAGTCACTCTTTGTCTGACTTGTAGCTCCATCCACTTCCTGTCTGCCCTGTAGTTACAGTCACTCTTTGTCTGACTTGTAGCTCCATCCACTTTCTGTCTGCCCTGCAGGTCTACTTCCTGTCTGACTTGTAGCTCCATCCACTTTCTGTCTGCCCTGTAGTTACAGTCACTTCCTGTCTGACTTGTAGCTCCATCCACTTTCTGTCTGTCCTGTAGTTACAGTCACTTCCTGTCTGACTTGTAGCTCCATCCACTTTCTGTCTGCCCTGTTGTTACAGTCACTCTTTGTCTGACTTGTAGCTCCATCCACTTCCTGTCTGCCCTGTAGTTACAGTCGCTCTTTGTCTGACTTGTAGCTCCATGCACTTTCTGTCTGCCCTGTAGTTTCAGTCACTTCCTGTCTGACTTGTAGCTCCATGCACTTTCTGTCTGCCCTGTAGTTACAGTCACTCTTTGTCTGACTTGTAGCTCCATCCACTTTCTGTCTGCCCTGTAGTTACTGTCACTCTTTGTCTGACTTGTAGCTCCATCCACTTTCTGTCTGCCCTGTAGTTTCAGTCACTTCCTGTCTGACTTGTAGCTCCATGCACTTTCTGTCTGCCCTGTAGTTACAGTCACTCTTTGTCTGACTTGTAGATTCATCCACTTTCTGTCTGCCCTGTAGTTACAGTCACTTCCTCTCTGACTTGTAGCTCCATCCACTTCCTGTCTGCCCTGTAGTTACAGTCACTCTTTGTCTGACTTGTAGCTCCATCCACTTTCTGTCTGCCCTGTAGTTACAGTCACTTCCTGTCTGACTTGTAGCTCCATCCACTTTCTGTCTGCCCTGTAGTTACAGTCACTCTTTGTCTGACTTGTAGCTCCATCCACTTTCTGTCTGCCCTGTAGTTACAGTCACTTCCTGTCTGACTTGTAGCTCCATCCACTTCCCGTCTGCCCTGTAGTTACAGTCACTCTTTGTCTGACTTGTAGCTCCATCCACTTCCTGTCTGCCCTGTAGTTACAGTCACTTCCTGTCTGACTTGTAGCTCCATCCACTTCCTGTCTGCCCTGCAGGTCTACTTCCTGTCTGACTTGTAGCTCCATCCACTTCCTATCTGCCCTGTAGTTACAGTCACTCTTTGTCTGACTTGTAGCTCCATCCACTTTCTGTCTGCCCTGTAGTTACAGTCATTCTTTGTCTGACTTGTAGCTCCATCCACTTCCTGTCTGCCCTGCAGGTCTACTTCCTGTCTGACTTGTAGCTCCATGCACTTTCTGTCTGCCCTGTAGTTACAGTCACTCTTTGTCTGACTTGTAGCTCCATCCACATCCCGTCTGCCCTGTAGTTACAGTCGTTCTTTGTCTGACTTGTAGCTCCATCCACTTCCCGTCTGCCCTGTAGTTACAGTCACTCTTTGTCTGACTTGTAGCTCCATCCACTTGCTGTCTGCCCTGTAGTTACAGTCACTTCCTGACTGACTTGTAGCTCCATCCACTTTCTGTCTGCCCTGTAGTTACAGTCGCTCTTTGTCTGACTTGTAGCTCCATCCGCTTCCTGTCTGCCCTGTAGTTACAGTCACTTCCTGTCTGACTTGTAGCTCCATCCACTTTCTGTCTGCCCTGCAGGTCTACTTCCTGTCTGACTTGTAGCTACATCCACTTCCTGTCTGCCCTGTAGTTACAGTCACTCTTTGTCTGACTTGTAGCTCCATGCACTTTCTGTCTGCCCTGTAGTTACAGTCACTCTTTGTCTGACTTGTAGCTCCATCCACTTCCTGTCTGCCCTGCAGGTCTATTTCCTGTATGAATAGTAGCTCCATTTACTTCCTGTCTGCCCTGTTGTCACACCCTCTCCTTGTGTGTCTGAAAACTGCATTTATTTTAAGTTCATCTCGCAGTTACATCCTCTTGTTGTGCGATATGTAGCTACATCCACTTCTTGTTTGCCATATACATACATCACTTCCTTTAAATGTGGCTACTTCTTCTTCCTGTCTGTCTTGTCGCTACATCCACATATTGTATGTCATATAGTTACACACTATTCCAGTGTGCCTTGCAACTACATTTATCTAGTTGTCTGTTTTGTAGCTACATTTGCTTGCGGTCTGCTTCATAGCTTTATCCACTACCTGTCTGTCTTGTTGCTAGATCCACTTCTTGACTGCCTTGTAGCTTCATCGACTTGCTGATTGCCATGTAGCTACATCCACTTCGTGTGTGTCTTGTAGCTTCATCCAATTCTTGTCTGTCCTACAGCTACATTCACTGGCTGACTGCTCTGTAGTTACATCCCTTCCTATCAGTCTTTAGTAACACCCACTTGCTGTGTGTCATTTAGATACACTCACTTCCTTTGCCCAGCAGTTTCATCCACTTCCTGCTGCCTCGAAACCACATCCACTTCGTGTCTGTCCTGCAGCTGCATCCACTTCCTGTCTGTCTCATAACCACTCTCGCTACCTGTTTCTAGCCACATCCACTTCCTGTGTACCCTGAAGCTTCATCCACTTCCTGTTTATCTTTGGCTACGCCCACGTTCTGTTTGCCTTGTAACCACGCCCACTTACTCTCTGTCTGCAATTACAGCCACTTGCTGTGTTGTCAGATAGCGACATCGCTTTCCTGTCAGTCTCAAAGTTACGTCCATTTCCCGTCTGCGCTACAGCCACATCAATTTCCGGTCTGTCTTGTGCCTTCATTCACTTTATAGTTACATTCACCACCAATATGCCCTGTAGCTACATCATGTTGCTGTTTGTCTAGTAGCACATCACTTTCTGTCTGTCCTGAACCGAATTTAATCTCTATTATAGCAACATCCATTTGGTATGAGTCCTGTAGTTACATCCATTTCTTAGCTGCTTGTAGTTACAAGGGCCACAAGAGCAGACAGGAGGCATTGGTGCAACAAGAGTCATTGGTGAAGAGAGGAGATATTGGTGTAGACAGGAAACATTGTGCAGACATGAGACATTGGTGCTACAGGAGATATTGGTGCAACAGGAAACACTGGTGCAACAGGAAACAATGGCGCAGACCGGAAACATTGGTGCAGACAGGAGACATTGGCGCAGACAAAAGATATTGGTGGAGACAGAAGATATTGGTGCAGACAGGAAACATTGGTGCAACAGGAGACATTGGTGAAGAATGTCATATTGGTGTAGACTGGAGACATTGGTGCAGACAGGAAACATTGGTGCAACAGGAAACAATGGCGCAGACAGAAAACCTTAGTGCAGACAGGAGGCACTGGTGCAGACAGGAGACTTTGGTGCATACAGGAAACATTGGTGCAACATGAAACAATGGCGCAGACAGGAAACATTGGGGAAGACAGGAGACATTGGTTCAACAGGAAACAACGGCGCAGAAAGGAAACATTGGTGAAGACAGCAGACATTGGTGCAACAGGAAACAATTTCGCAGACAGAAAACACCGGTGCAGACAGAAGATATTGGTGCAGACAGGAAACATTGGTACAACAGGAAACAATGGCGCAGACAAGAAACATTGGTGCAGACAGCAGACATTGGTGCAACAGGAAACGACGGGGCAGACAGGAAACATTGGTGCAGACAGGAGACAGCGATCAGACAGAAGATATTGGTGCAGACAGGAGACTTTGTGGCGCAGACGGGAAACATTGATGAAGACGAAAGATATTGGTGCAGACAGGAAACATTGGTGCAGACAGGAGACATTGGTGCAACAGGAAAGAGTGGTGCAGACAGCAGACATTGGTGCAACAGGAAACGACGGGGCAGACAGGAAACATTGGTGCAGACAGGAGACAGCGATCAGACAGAAGATATTGGTGCAGACAGGAGACTTTGTGGCGCAGACGGGAAACATTGATGAAGACGAAAGATATTGGTGCAGACAGGAAACATTGGTGCAGACAGGAGACATTGGTGCAACAGGAAAGAGTGGTGCAGACAGAAACAAATTGGTACAGACCAGAGACAATGGTGTACACGGAAGATATTGGTGAAGACAGGAGACATTGGTGCAACAGGAAACATTGGTGCAACAGAAAACAGTGGCGCTGAGAGGAAACATCGGTGCAAACTGGAGACAGCGATGCAGACAGAAGATATTGGTGCAGACAGGAAATATTGGTGCAACAGGAAGCAATGGCGCAGATAGGAAGCATTGGTACCGACCGGAGACATTAGTGCAACAGGTAACAATGGCGCTGAGAGGAAACATCGGTGCAAACCGGAGACAGCGATGCAGACAGAAGATATTGGTGTAGACAAGAAACATTGGTGCAACAGGAAGCAATGGCGCAGATAGGAAACATTGGTACCGACCGGAGACGTTAGTGCAACAGGAAACAATGGCGCAGACAGGAAACATTGGTGCAGACAGGGGACATTGGTGCAGACAGGGGACATTGGTGCAGACAGGATATATTGGTGCAGACAGGGGATATTGGTGCAGACAGGAAACATTGGTGCAGACAGGGGACATTGGTGCAGACAGGGGACATTGGTGCAGACAGGAGATATTGGTGCAGACAGGAGACATTGGTGCAGACAGGAAACATTGGTGCAGACAGGGGACATTGGTGCAGACAGGGGACATTGGTGCAGACAGGAAACATTGGTGCAGACAGGGGACATTGGTGCAGACAGGAAACATTGGTGCAGACAGGAGACATTGGTGCAGACAGGATATATTGGTGCAGACAGGAGACATTGGTGCAGACAGGAAACATTGGTGCAGACAGGGGACATTGGTGCAGACAGGGGACATTGGTGCAGATAGGGGACATTGGTGCAGACAGGAAACATTGGAGCGTACAGGAAACATTGGTGCAGACAGGAAACATTGGTGCAGACAGGGGACATTGGTGCACACAAGAAACATGGGAGCGGACAAGAGACATTGGTGCCGACAGAATATACTAGACGAGAGATATTGGTGTAGACATGAGACACGGCAGCATACAGGAGACACTGGTGCAGACATGATATATTGGGGCAGACAGAAAATATTGGAGCAGAAAAAAATATTGTGTAGGCATGAGACACGGCATCATACAAGAGACATCGCTGCAGACAGGATGAATTGGTGAAGATGGAAGATAGGAGAGCAGACAGGAGAAATTGGTGCAGACAGGAGACATTGATGCAGACAGGAGACATTGGTGCAGACAGGAGACATTGGTGCAGACAGGAGACATTGGTGCAGACAGTAGATATTGGTGCAGACAGGGGACATTGTTGCAGACAGGATACTTTGTTGCGGACAGGAGATATTGTTGCAGGCAGGAGACATTGGTGCAGACAGGAGACATTGGTGCAGACAGGAGACATTGGTGCAGACAGGAGACATTGATGCAGACAGGAGATATTGGTGCAGGCAGGAGACATTGGTGCAGACAGGAGACATTGGTGCAGGCAGCAGACCTTCGTGCAGACAGTGATGCAGACAGGAGACATAGGACCAGGCAGGAGACACGAGAGCAGCTAGGAGACACAGGAACAGACAGAAGACACGAGACCAGACTGGAGACAGGCATACAGACAGACAGGAGACACGAGAGCAGACAGGAGACACAGGAACAGACAGAAGAGACATGACCAGACCGGAGACAGGCATACAGACAGACAGGAGACACGAGAGCAGATCAAAGGCACAAGAGCAGACAGGAGACACGAGAGCAGACAGGAGACACGAGAACAACCAGAAGACACAAGAACAAACAGGAAACACGGTTGCAGTCAGGAGACACGAGAGCAGACAGGAGACACGAGAGCAGCCAGGAGACATCAGAGAAGCGCAACAGAAGACACGAGAGCAGCCAGGAGACACGAGAGCAGACGAGAGACACGAGAGCAACAGAAGAAACGAGAGCAGCTTGGAGACACAAGAGCAGCCAGGAGACACGAGAGCAGACGGAGACACGAAAGCAACAGAAGACACGAGAGCAGCTTGGAGACACAAGAGCAGGCAGGAGACATGAGAGCAGCCAGGACAGGAGACATGAGAGCAGACAAGAGATACGAGAGCAGCCAGGAAACACGGCTGCAGTCAGGAGACACGAGAGCAGACAGAAGACACGGATGCTGACAGGAGACACGAGAACAGCCAAGAGACACGAGAACAGCCAGGAAACACGGATGCAGTCAGGAGACACAAGCGCAGGCAGGAGACACGAGAGCAGACAGGGGACACGAGAGCAGACAGGAGACACGAGAGCAACCAGAAGAAACGGATGCTGACAGGAGAGTAGAGAGGAGACATGACATCAGACAGGAGACACGAGTGCAGACAGGAGACACGAGAGCAGACAGGATACACGAGAGCAGACAGGAGACACGAGACCAACCAGGAGACACGGATGCTGACAGGAGACACGAGAGTAGACAGGAGATACAAGAGCAGACAGGAGACAGGGCGGCAGACAGGAAACACGGGGTGCAGCCAGGAGACACGGTGTGCAGCCAGGAAACACGACAGCAGGCAGGAGACACGAGAGCAGACGGGAAACACGGCAGCAGACAGGAGACACGACAGCAGGCAGGAGACAGAGCAGACTAAAGACACAGAAACGGATTGAGATCGAAGTTTAATCTGAGGCGCCTCAGGCGACGTGGGCAGCTCGATTACTTTCTCCTTTGACTGCGCTCTTGCTAGCTGAAAAACAAAACTCATTTCAGAAATAAAGAGACGGAAACCGAAAAATAATTTTTGACCAAAAGAAGCTGTGGAAAGATAACAAACGCAATCAGGCCCTATTCAAAGCAGAGAGGCCCATGTTACCCTTTCCCCGACCGTGTCCGCCCGTAATGGGGGCTGTCCTTGTGTCTTCTCACTGCCACCAAGAGACGTGTTTTTCATTCTTACATCTCTCCATTCTCTCTCTCTCTCTTTCTCTCTCTCTTTCTCTCTCTCTCTCTCTCTCTTTCACACACACACACACACACACACACACACACACACACACACACACACACACAAACACACACGCACGCACACACACACACACACACACACACACACACACACACACACACACACACACACACACACACACACACACACACACACACATCCACACATCTCCTACCCCCTTTCCTCTTCTCGTGTACCCCTCCATCTTTCGCCCTACGCACCTTAT
>JAWQFJ010001805.1:76901-84401 GCA_034096865.1 Theodoxus fluviatilis | reverse complement strand
CACCACATGGACAGTACACCTACTGTTGACAGGAAAAGAACATAGCACCTTCAGCTGAAGTCAAGGGACAGTACACCTACACCTGAGACCACAGGAAGAGTACACCTACACCTGACAGCACAAGGGCAGAACAACTGCAGACTGGTCGCTTAGTGTCTGGTGTTCATGGCGACATGGATGTGTCCAGACGGGGAGGGAAAGGGAGGGGTAAAGCGCGGGTTCCCATTACTTCACCAAGAAGTAAATAGAGGCCGGGAAAGAAATGGAAATAAATTATCGCGTCCATCTCCGTAATGGAAAGCTGGCACTGCGGTCCTCGAAAGGAGAAGTTTCAGTAATTGCATCATGGCCTGGGGCCCCACGGCGTCAGGAAAGAGACAGGGAAATTGCAGTCTTTCACCATTGCCCTGGGCTGCGTCTTGGAATGTCCACCCACCAATACCCCAGTGTGTCATTAAGTTAACACATCAGTGTCTGTACAGCAAAATCTCAGTGTGTCTGTACACAACACCACAGTGTGTCATTACATCAACTCCACAGTATGTCTCTACACCAACGCCACAGTGTGACTGTACAGCAACACCACAGAGTGACTGTACAGCAACACCTCAGTGTGTCTGTACACCAACACCACAGTGTGTCTGTACACCAACACCACAGTGTGTCTGTTCACCAACACCACAGTGTGTCTGTACACCAACGCCACAGTGTGTCTGTACAGCAACACCACAGTGTGTCTGTTCACCAACACCACAGTGTGTCTGTACAGCAACACCACAGTGTGTCTGTACAGCAACACCTCAGTGTGTCTGTACACCAACACCTCAGTGTGTCTGTACACCAACACCATAGTGTGTCTGTACACCAACACCACAGTGTGTCTGTACACCAACACCACCGTGTGTCTGTACACCAACACCACAGTGTGTCTGTACACCAACACCACAGTGTGTCTGTACACCAACACCACAGTGTGTCTGTTCACCAACACCACAGTGTGTCTGTACACCAACACCACAGTGTGACTGTACAGCAACACCACAGTGTGACTGTACAGCAACACCTCAGTGTGTCCGTACAGCAACACCTCAGTGTGTCCGTACATCATCAACACTACAGTGTGTATGTACAGCAACAACACAGTGTGTGTGTGTGTGTGTGTGTGTGTGTGTGTGTGTGTGTGTGTGTACATCAACACCTCAGTTTGTCTGTACACCAACACCATAATGTGTCTGTACATCAACACCACAGTGTGTTTGTACACCAATGGCACCATGTGTCTGTACAGCAACACCACATTAGGTCTGCACTTCAACACCACAGTTTGTCTGCACACCAACACCATAGTGTGTCGTTACATCAACACCACAGTATATCTGTACACACTAACATCACAGTGTATGTCCATCGACACCACGGTATGTCTATACACGAACACAAACGTGTGTTAGCACACCAACACTGCAGTGTATGCACACCAACCCCACGGTGTGTCTGTACATCAACAAAAAAGTGTGTCTATACAGCAACACCACAGTGTGTCTAAACAGCACACCACAGTGCGTCTGTACAGGAACACCACATTGTGTCTCCCCAAGGTGTGTATGTACACAACACCTCAGTTTGTCTGTACATCAACACCACAGTGTGTCTGTATACACACACCATAGTGTGTCTGTACATCAACGCCTCCGTTTGTATGTACATCAACACCATAGTGTGTCTGTACATCAACGCCTCAGTTTGTCTGTACATCAACACCACAGTGTGTCTGTACACCAACACCACAGTGTGTCTGTACACCAACACCACAGTGTGTCTGTACACCAACACCACAGTGTGTATGTACACCAACGCCACAGTGTGTCTGTACACCAACACCACAGTGTGTCTGTACACCAACACCACAGTGTGTCTGTACACCAACACCACAGTGTGTCTGTACACCAACACCACAGTGTGTCTGTACACCAACACCACAGTGTGTCTGTACACCAACACCACAGTGTGTCTGTACACCAACACCACAGTGTGTCTGTACACCAACACCATAGTGTGTCTGTACACCAACACCACAATATGTCTGTACACCAACACCACAGTTTGTCTGTACACCAACACCACAGTGTGTCTGTACACCAACACCACAGTGTGTCTGTACACCAACACCATAGTGTGTCTGTACACCAACACCACAGTGTGTCTGTACACCAACACCACAGTTTGTCTGTACACCAACACCACAGTGTGTCTGTACACCAACACCATAGTGTGTCTGTACACCAACACCACAGTGTGTCGGTACACCAACACCACAGTGTGTATGTACACCAACACCACAGTGTGTCTGTACACCAACACCACAGTGTGTCTGTAAACCAACACCACAGTGTGTATGTACACCAACGCCACAGTGTGTCTGTACACCAACACCACAGTGTGTCTGTACACCAACACCATAGTGTGTCTGTACACCAACACCACAGTGTGTCTGTACACCAACACCATAGTGTGTCTGTACACCAACACCATAGTATGTCTGTACACCAACACCACAGTGTGTCTGTACACCAACACCACAATATGTCTGTACACCAACACCACAGTTTGTCTGTACACCAACACCACAGTGTGTCTGTACACCAACACCATAGTGTGTCTGTACACCAACACCACAGTATGTCTGTACACCAACACCACAGTGTGTCTGTACACCAACACCACAGTGTGTCTGTACACCAACACCACAGTGTGTCTGTACACCAACACCACAGTGTGTCTGTACACCAACACCACAGTGTGTCTGTACACCAACACCACAGTGTGTCTGTACACCAACACCACGGTGTGTCTGTACACCAACACCACAGTGTGTCTGTACACCAACACCACGGTGTGTCTGTACGCCAACACCACAGTGTGTCTGTACACCAACACCACAGTGTGTATGTAAACCAACACCACAGTGTGTATGTACACCAACACCACATTGTGTCTCCCCACAGTGTGTATGTACACAACACCTCAGTTTGTCTGTACATCAACACCACAGTGTGTCTGTATACCAACACCATAGTGTGTCTGTACATCAACGCCTCAGTTTGTCTGAACATCAACACCACAGTGTGTCTGTACAGCAACGCCACAGTGTGGCTATACACCAACACCACAATATGTCTGTACACCAACACCACAGTGTATCTGTACACCAACACCACCGTGTATCTGTACACCAACACCACATTGTGTCTGTTCACCAACACCATAGTGTGTCTGTACACCAACACCACATTGTGTCTGTTCACCAACACCATAGTGTGTCTGTACACCAACACCACATTGTGTCTGTTCACCAACACCATAGTGTGTCTGTACAGCAACGCCACAGTGTGGCTATACACCAACACCACAATATGTCTGTACACCAACACCACAGTGTGTATGTACACCAACACCACCGTGTGTCTGTACACCAACACCACAATATGTCTGTACACCAACACCACAGTGTGTATGTACACCAACACCTCAGTGTGTCTGTACACCAACACCACAGTGTGTCTGTACACCAACACCACAATATGTCTGTACACCAACACCACCGTGTGTCTGTACACCAACACCACAATATGTCTGTACACCAACACCACAGTGTGTATGTACACCAACACCTCAGTGTGTCTGTACACCAACACCACAGTGTGTCTGTACACCAAAACCACAGTGTGTCTGTACACCAACACCACAGTGTGTCTGTACACCAACACCATAGTGTGTCTGTACACCAACACCACAGTGTGTCTGTACACCAACACCACAGTGTGTCTGTACACCAACACCACAGTGTGTCTGTACACCAACACCACAGTGTGTCTGTACATCAACACCACAGTGTGTCTGTACACCAACACCATAGTGTGTCTGTACACCAACACCACAGTGTGTCTGTACACCAACACCACAGTGTGTCTGTACACCAACACCACAGTGTGTCTGTACACCAACACCATAGTGTGTCTGTACACCAACACCATAGTGTGTCTGTACACCAACACCACAGTGTGTCTGTACACCAACACCACAGTGTGTCTGTACACCAACACCATAGTGTGTCTGTACACCAACACCACAGTGTGTCTGTACACCAACACCACAGTGTGTCTGTACACCAACACCACAGTGTGTCTGTACATCAACACCACGGTATGTCTGTACACCAACACCACAATATGTCTGTACACCAACACCACAGTGTATCTGTACACCAACACCACAATATGTCTGTACACCAACACCACAGTGTATCTGTACACCAACACCACAGTGTGTCTGTACACCAACAGCATAGTGTGTCTGTACACCAACACCACAGTGTGTCTGTACACCAACACCACAGTGTGTCTGTACACCAACACCACAGTGTGTCTGTACATCAACACCACGGTATGTCTGTACACCAACACCATAGTGTGTCTGTACACCAACACCACAGTGTGTCTGTACACCAACACCACAGTGTGTCTGTACACCAACACCACAGTGTGTCTGTACACCAACACCACAGTGTGTATGTACACCAACACCATAGTGTGTCTGTACACCAACCCCACAGTTTGTCTGTACACCAACACCACAGTGTGTCTGTACACCAACCCCACAGTGTGTCTGTACACCAACACCACAGTGTGTATGTACACCAACACCACAATATGTCTGTACACCAACCCCACAGTTTGTCTGTACACCAACACCACAGTGTGTCTGTACACCAACCCCACAGTGTATCTGTACACCAACACCACAGTGTGTCTGTACACCAACACCACAATATGTCTGTACACCAACACCACAGTGTGTCTGTACACCAACACCACAATATGTCTGTACACCAACGCCACAGTGTGTCTGTACACCAACACCACAGTGTGTATGTACACCAACACCACAGTGTATCTGTACACCAACACCACAGTGTGTCTGTACACCAACACCACAATATGTCTGTACACCAACACCACAGTGTGTCTGTACACCAACACCACAATATGTCTGTACACCAACGCCACAGTGTGTCTGTACACCAACACCACAGTGTGTATGTACACCAACACCACAGTGTATCTGTACACCAACACCACAGTGTGTCTGTACACCAACACCCCAATATGTCTGTACACCAACACCACAGTGTGTCTGTACACCAACACCACAGTGTGTCTGTACACCAACACCACAGTGTGTCTGTACACCAACACCACAGCGTGTATGTACACCAACACCACCGTGTGTATGTACACCAACACCACAGTGTGTATGTACACCAACACCACCGTGTGTATGTACACCAACACCATAGTGTGTCTGTACACCAACACCACAGTGTGTATGTACACCAACACCACCGTGTGTATGTACACCAACACCACAGTGTGTATGTACACCAACACCACAGTGTGTATGTACACCAACACCACCGTGTGTCTGTACACCAACACCACAGTGTGTCTGTACACCAACACCACAGTGTGTCTGTACACCAACACCACCGTGTGTATGTACACCAACACCACAGTGTGTCTGTACACCAACACCACAGTGTGTATGTACACCAACACCACCGTGTGTATGTACACCAACACCATAGTGTGTCTGTACACCAACCCCACAGTGTGTCTGTACACCAACACCACAGTGTGTCTGTACATCAACACCATAGTGTGTCTGTACACCAACACCACAGTGTGTCTGTACACCAACACCACAGTTTGTCTGTACACCAACACCACAGTGTGTATGTACACCAACACCATAGTGTGTCTGTACACCAACACCACAGTGTGTATGTACACCAACCCCACACTGTACACCAACACCACAGTGTGTCTGTACATCAACACACAAAAGTGTGTCTGTGCACCAACACCACACTGTCTGTACACAACACTGTACACAACACTGTACACAACACCACACTGTGTTTGTTTGCCGCCGTATCTGAAGTCCCCATGCTTCTTCCTCAGATGATGCAAACCTATTCTCTATTTGTGGTTGGGTGATTTTTATTTAGCGGCTTTTAAGTTGTTTTCAAGTAGATACTTGAAAACCTATAGGGAAAAAAGGAAAAGGAAAGACAGTTGTGATGTGTGACCAGACAGTACAAAATAATCTTCACTCGCGCGCGGCGTATCGTCGCAAATCGCAGATTTACACAATGACGATGATTCTAGGAAATACATTTGTTGGAAAGAACTCCAGAGTTTTCACTCCATAAATAATTCGTATAAAAATACGTTTAATTGCGTGAAAATGTTTTAATGATATTCTAAATATTTGAAACTATATTCCTAAAGAAAAAATATCCGTTTGGAAAAAGTAGTATTGTAAATCATGACCAAAACACACATACAGCAGCTGCCTTAGCTGGAACCCATGTCTGTGGAGCTTTCGGGGCCTGCTCCAGTAGCTCGGACATGGGCTGCCCCAAGCAGCAAACGTCACGTATCGGTTTGGGGTAGAACTTAAGGCCCCCTAGGGCATCGGCTCTTGTGCCAGATCCACATGGACGCTGCCTCGGCTGTCTGCTGGAGTTGCCCAACGGCTCTTTTGGGGCGTGCGGGTTTGTAACCCAATTGCACAAGAAACCGGGTTGTTGAGTGCGCTATGAAACCTTCACCCCACTGCAACCGAGAACCCCTGACAGTCCCAACCCTCTTCGCAGCATTTCTGGCGGAGTACCTCGTACCTCGACCACTTCCTCTCATGAGCCCAAATCACAAGAATCATTAGAAGAAACTTTCCTCACTCAACCCCGGCATTATAGTCATCTGCCGCTGGCACGATTCTTGTCTTTACATGAGCATAGCTGATATTATTTTGACCCGACAGAATCCATACTGACATCAAATTAATTACAAAATTTACTGAATCGAAGAGTATTTGCATTTCCGAACATACAAAAGAAAAAGAAAGAAAAAATGAAAAAGGACGGAAAGGCCACACTATTGGACTCGTCCAATGAGAGGAGTGTGGAAAGATGGCCAGGCTGTCGGGCCCTACAAGCTAGCAAGCAACTGTTTCTGACTGGCAAGCGATCTTGGTCGATTAATTCTCATTAAATTCGCAATGATTCATACATACAATGATAACATAATTTGTTAATTTGAAACAAGAGAGTAAAAAGTAGTTTAAAAAGCAGCCAATCAGATGTTGGGCCCCGCCAGTTTGTGTTTCTCGCCAGCTTGGTTGTCTTTCTCACACCCCTCTCCTCGGACGAGTCCACTAGTGTGGCCCGTTTATGGAAGCCTTTCCGTTAGGACTACTCTTGTGGTGGCCAGTTACATAATTATATGAATAAGAATTCAAACCAAAACGCAGGTACATTTGAGGACGAAAAACAAAAGACCTAGCGCACATCCTCTGTGCTCTTCTCTGTAAAACAATACTGAGTATCAATATGCTGTGCTGTATTCATCTTTCCATGTTTGTCGTGAAGCAGTACTC
>JAWQFJ010001805.1:64401-66901 GCA_034096865.1 Theodoxus fluviatilis | reverse complement strand
AGTGTGTGATGGCCGTCATTGTGTGAGAGCCTTCATTGTGTGACGGCCTTCAGTGTGTAACGGCCTTCAGTGTGTAACGGCCTTCATTGTGTAACGGCCTTCATTGTGTAACGACCTTCATTGTGTGACGACCTTCATTGTGTAACGGCATTCAGTGTGTAACGGCCTTCATTGTGTAACGACCTTCATTGTGTGACGGCCTTCAGTGTGTAACGGACTTCATTGTGTAACGGCCGTCATTGTGTAACGGCCTTCATTGTGTAACGGCCTTCATTGTGTGACGGCCTTTCAGTGTGTGATGGACTTTGTGTGATGGCTTTCAGTATTTGACGGCTTTTTAGTGTGTGACGGCCCTAAGTGTGTAACATACTTTTATTGTGTGTCAGCAATGTGTGACAGACACTGTGTCACCTTTCAGTGTGTAACGGCCTTTATGTGATGATTTTCAGTGTGTGTGACAACCCTTAGTGTGTAACAGCCTTTCATTGTGTGTCAGCAACCTTTCATTGTGTGTCAGCAATATGTGTTTCAGTGTGTGACGGCCTTTATGTGATGATTTTCAGTGTGTGTGTGACGGTCTTTTAGTGGGTAAGGGCCTTTCAGTGTGTGACAATCTTTCACTGTGTGACAGTCTCTCTCTGTGTGACGGCATTTCACTTTGTGACGGCTTATCAGTTTGTAACTGCCTTTAACAGTGTGATGACCTTTCAGATTGTAACGGTCTTTCCGTGTGTGACGGTCTTTCCGTGTGTGACGGTCTTTCAGTGTGTGACGGTCTTTCCGTGTGTGACGGTCTTTCCGTGTGTGACGGTCTTTCAGTGTGTGACGACCTTTCAGTGTGTGACGACCTTTCAGTGTGTGACAGTCTCTCATTTTGTGTTGACTTGTCAGTTTGTGACGGCATTTCACTATGTGACTTTCTCTCACTGCGTGACAGCCTTTCAGTGTGTGACGGCCTTTCACTGTGTGACGGCCTTCCAAATGATGACAAACTCTCACTGTGTGTTGACTTTTCAGTATGCTACTGCCTCTCAGTGCCTTTCAGCGTGTGACGCCCATTCACTGCGTGACAGTCTATCACTATATGACGGCCTCTCAGTATGTGACGGCCTTAGAAGATAGTCGCACAGGAAGACATGCAAACTGGAAGGCACACACACTTGATGACACACACACTGGAAGACAGATGCACTGGAAGACACAAACACTGGAAGATATACACGCTGGAAGGCACACACACTGGAAGATATACACACTGGTGGGCACACACACTGGAATGCACACACACACACTGGTGGGCACACACAATGGAAGGCACACGCGCTGGAAAGCACACATATTGGAAGGCACTCACTCTGGAAGGCAATCATACTGGAAGCCACACACACTGGAAGACAGACGCACTGGAAGACATACACACTGGAAGACAGACGCACTGGAAGACACACACACTGGAAGGCACACGCACTGGAAGAGTCACACTGGAAGGCAGTCGGACAGGAAAGTGGGGTGGGGAGAAGCAAGCCGATGTCAGCCTTTGCTCAGTCTCCATGTCGCCATTGCTTCCTGTAGGACTGTGCCTACCTGTCTCCAGTGCTGACTTCGTATCTTCAATGCAGTCTTCCTGTGTGTAATGTAGTCTTCCTGTCTCCAATGCAGTCTTCCTGTGTGTAATGCAGTCTTCCTGTGTGTAATGTAGTCTTCCTGTCTCCAATGCAGTCTTCCTGTGTGTAATGTAGTCTTCCTGTCTCCAATGCAGTCTTCCTGTGTGTAATGTAGTCTTCCTGTCTCCAATGCAGTCTTCCTGTGTCCAATGCAGTCTTTGTGTCTGTAATGTAGTCTTCCTGTCCCCAATGCAGTATTTGTGTCTGTAATGCAGTCTTCCTGTGTGTAATGCAGTTTTCCTGTCTCCAATGCAGTCTTCCTGTGTGTAATGTAGTCTTCCTGTCCCCAATGCAGTCTTCCTGTGTGTAATGCAGTCTTCCTGTCTCCAATGCAGTCTTCCTGTGTGTAATGTAGTCTTCCTGTCTCCAATGCAGTCTTTGTGTCTCCAATGCAGTCTTTGTGTCTGTAATGTAGTCTTCCTGTCCCCAATGCAGTATTTGTGTCTGTAATGCAGTCTTCCTGTGTGTAATGCAGTCTTCCTGTCTCCAAAGCAGTCTTCCTGTGTGTAATGCAGTCTTCCTGTCTCCAAAGTAGTCTTCCTGTGTGTAATGCAGTCTTCCTGTGTGTAATGCAGACTTCCTGTCTCCAAAGCAGTCTTCCTGTGTGTAATGCAGTCTTCCTGTCTCCAATGCAGTCTTTGTGTCTGTAATGTAGTCTTCCTGTCCCCAATGCAGTCTTCCTGTGTGTAATGCAGTCTTCCTGTGTGTAATGTAGTCTTCCTGTCTCCAATGCAGTCTTCCTGTGTGTAATGCAGTCTTCCTGTGTGTAATGTAGTCTTCCTGTCTCCAATGCAGTCTTCCTGTGTGTAATGCAGTCTTCCTGTGTGTAATGTAGT
>JAWQFJ010001805.1:51901-61901 GCA_034096865.1 Theodoxus fluviatilis | reverse complement strand
TACAGACAATGAAGTAAGAAGAAGTACAGTGGGGACTTGAATGGAGGGTTACGGAGGGAATCTAAGTACAGAGGTGGAGATGAGTGAAGAAGGGCTGGGGGGCTGGCTTGGAAGGAGTGAGAGTGACACTGACGGTGGGAAGGCACAGACGAGTAGGCGAAGGTGCAAGACTGGAGAAGGGAGTCGTGGTGGAATGGAGGATTCAGTAGGGCGGGGAGGTGGAGGAGGAAGACCAGACAGAAGGGTGATGGGGGGTGGGAGTGGCGATGGGGGGTGGGAGGGGCGATGGGGGGTGGGAGGGGCGATGGGAGGTGGGAGGGGCGATGGGGGGTGGGAGGGGCGATGGGGGGTGGGAGGGGCGATCGGGGGTGGGAGGGACGATGGGGTGTGCTAGGGGCGATGGGGTGTGGGAGGGGCGATGGGGTGTGGGAGGGGCGATGGGGGGTGGGAGGGGCGATGGGGGGTGGGAAGAGAAGAGACCAGAGACGGCGGTAAAGAGAGGGTGGGGAGGAATGAGAGAGAAGTGCACGAGGGAAGGAGGATAGACATCACAAAGAAGGGGAGACAAATCCTTTAAATACGCTCTCTAGCGGGTAGTGAGAGCAAGGGAGGATGGGAGATTTCCGCGGCCTTCAAACGCACCTTGTTTCTCAATCCCACTTCCGTTTTTCTTTGCATCGTGTCCTCTTGCATCTCAGCCTTCGGTTTTCCTCACTGTCTTGTGTCCCAGCCTTCCTGTCTCTTTATCTTATGTCCCAGTCTTCCTGCTCTTTGTCTTGTGTCCCAGCCTTCCTCTCTCTTTGTTATGTGTCCCAGCCTTCCTCTCTCTTTATGTTTCCCAGTCTTGCTCTCTCTTTTTCTTGTGTCCCAGCCTTCCTCTATCTTACCGTGTCTTGTGTCCCAGCATTCCTTCCTCTTACTGCGTCTTGTGTCCCAGCCTTCCTCTATCTTACCGTGTCTTGTGTCCCAGCATTCCTTCCTCTTACTGCGTCTTGTGTCCCAGCATTCCTTCCTCTTACTGCGTCTTGTGTCCCAGCCTTCCTTTCTCTTATCCTGTCTTGTGTCCCATCCTTCCTCCCTCTTACTGTGTCTTGTGTCTCAGTCTTTCTCTCTCTTTGTCTTATGTCCCAGCCTTTCTCTCTTTATGTCATGCGTCCCAGCCCTCCTCTCTCTTACCGTGTCTTGTGTCCCAGCATTCCTTCCTCTTACTGCGTCTTGTGTCCCAGCCTTCCTCTCTCTTTTTCTTGTGTCCCAGCCTTCCTCCCTCCTTGTCTTGTGTCCCACCCTTCCTCTTTCTTACTCATTATTGTGTTCCAGTCTACTCTCTTTTAATGTCTAGTGTTCCAACCTCCTCTCTTGCCCTGTCGTGTGTTCCAGCTTTTATCTTGCCCCCTTTTGTGATCCATCTTTCTGACATTACCCTGTCTTGTGTTCCAGACTTCAGTCTCTCCCCCTCTTGTGTCCCAGATTCCTGCCTTGCCCTGTCTTGTTTTCAAGCTTTCTGTCTTGCCATGTCTTATATTCCAGACTCCTGTCTTGCCCTGTCTTGTGTTCCATCCTCCTCCCTTGCCCTGTCTTGTGTTCCATCCTTCTATCTTGCTCTGTCTTCTGTTCCATCCTTCTATCTTACCCAGTCTAGTGTTCCATCCTCCTCTCTTGCTCTGTCTTGTGTTCCATCCTTCTATCTTACCCTGTCTAGTGTTCCATCCTCCTCTCTTGCCCTGTCTAGTGTTCCATCTTCCTCTATTGCCCTGTCTAGTGTTCCATCCTCCTCTCTTGCCCTGTATAGTGTCCCATCCTCCTCTCTTGCCCTGTCGTGTGTTCCAGCTTTTGTCTTGCCCTGTTTTGTGTTCCATCCTTCTACCTTACCCTGTCTAGTGTTCCATCCTTCTATCTTACCCTGTCTAGTGTTCCATCCTCCTCTCTTGCCCTGTCTAGTGTTCCATCCTTCTATCTTACCCTGTCTAGTGTTCCATCCTCCTCTCTTGCTCTGTCTTGTGTTCCATCCTTCTATCTTACCCTGTCTAGTGTTCCATCCTCCTCTCTTGCCCTGTCTAGTGTTCCATCTTCCTCTATTGCCCTGTCTAGTGTTCCATCTTCCTCTATTGCCCTGTCTAGTGTTCCATCCTCCTCTCTTGCCCTTTCTAGTGTTCCATCCTCCTGTCTTGCCCTGTCTAGTGTTCCATCTTCCTCTCTTGCCCTGTCTAGTGTTCCATCCTCCTCTCTTGCCCTGTCTAGTGTTCCATCCTCCTCTCTTGCCCTGTCTAGTGTTCCATTCTCCTCTCTTGCCCTGTCTAGTGTTCCATCCTCCTGTCTTGCCCTGTCTAGTGTTCCATCCTCCTGTCTTGCCCTGTCTAGTGTTCCATCCTCCTGTCTTGCCCTGTCTAGTGTTCCATCCTCCTGTCTTGCCCTGTCTAGTGTTCCATCCTCCTGTCTTGCCCTGTCTAGTGTTCCGTCCTCCTGTCTTGCCCTGTCTAGTGTTTCATCCTCCTCTCTTGCCCTGTTTAGTGTTCCATTCTCCTCTCTTGCCCTGCCTAGTGTTCCATCCTCCTGTCTTGCCCTGTCTAGTGTTACATCCTCCTCTCTTGCCCTGTCTAGTGTTCCATCCTCCTCTCTTGCTCTGTCTAGTGTTCCATTCTCCTCCCTTGCCCTGTCTAGTGTTCCATCCTCCTCTCTTGCCCTGTCTAGTGTTCCATCTTCCTCTCTTGCTCTGTCTAGTGTTCCATCCTCCTCTCTTGCCCTGTCTAGTGTTCCATCTTCCTCTCTTGCTCTGTCTAGTGTTCCATCCTCCTGTCTTGCCCTGTCTAGTGTTCCATCTTCCTCTCTTGCTCTGTCTAGTGTTCCATTCTCCTCTCTTGCCCTGTCTAGTGTTCCATCCTCCTGTCTTGCCCTGTCTAGTGTTCCATCTTCCTCTCTTGCCCTGTCTAGTGTTCCATCCTCCTCTCTTGTCCTGTCTAGTGTTCCAGCTTTTGTCTTGCCCCGTTTTGTGTTCCTTCTTTATGACATTACCCTGTCTTGTGATCCAGCCTTCTGTCGTACCTGTCTTGTGTTCCAGACTTCAGTCTCTCCCCCTCTTGTGTCCCAGATTCCTGCCTTGCCCTGTCTTGTTTTGAAGCTTTCTGTCTTGCCATGTCTTATATTCCAGACTCCTGTCTTGCAATGTCTTGTATTCCAGCCTTCTGTCTTGCTCTCTCTTGTATTCCAGCCTTCTGTCTTGCCCTCTCTTGTATTCCAGCCTCCTGTCTTGCCATGTCTTATATTCCAGACTCCTGTCTTGCAATGTCTTGTATTCCAGCCTTCTGTCTTGCCCTGTCTTGTATTCGAGACTCCTGTCTTGCAATGTCTTATATTCCAGACTCCTGTCTTGCAATGTCTTGTATTCCAGCCTTCTGTCTTGCTCTCTCTTGTATTCCAGCCTTCTGTCTTGTCCTCTCTTGTATTCCAGCCTTCTGTCTTGCCATGTCTTGTATTCCAGACTCCTGTCTTGCAATGTCTTGTATTCCAGCCTCCTGTCTTGCTCTCTCTTGTATTCCAGCCTCCTGTCTTGCTCTCTCTTGTATTCCAGCCTTCTGTCTTGCCCTCTCTTGTATTCCAGCCTTCTGTCTTGCTCTCTCTTGTATTCCAGACTCCTGTCTTGCTCTCTCTTGTATTCCAGCCTCCTGTCTTGCTCTCTCTTGTATTCCAGCCTTCTGTCTTGCTCTCTCTTGTATTCCAGCCTTCTGTCTTGCTCTCTCTTGTATTCCAGCCTTCTGTCTTGCTCTCTCTTGTATTCCAGCCTTCTGTCTTGCTCTCTCTTGTATTCCAGCCTTCTGTCTTGCTCTCTCTTGTATTCCAGCCTTCTGTCTTGCCATGTCTTATATTCCAGACTCCTGTCTTGCAATGTCTTGTATTCCAGCCTTCTGTCTTGCTCTCTCTTGTATTCCAGCCTTCTGTCTTGCTCTCTCTTGTATTCCAGCCTTCTGTCTTGCCATGTCTTGTATTCCAGCCTTCTGTCTTGCTCTCTCTTGTATTCCAGCCTCCTGTCTTGCCATGTCTTGTATTCCAGCCTTCTGTCTTGCTCTCTCTTGTATTCCAGCCTTCTGTCTTGCCCTCTCTTGTATTCCAGCCTCCTGTCTTGCTCTCTCTTGTATTCCAGCCTTCTGTCTTGCTCTCTCTTGTATTCCAGCCTTCTGTCTTGCCCTCTCTTGTATTCCAGCCTTCTGTCTTGCTCTCTCTTGTATTCCAGCCTTCTGTCTTGCTCTCTCTTGTATTCCAGCCTCCTGTCTTGCCATGTCTTGTATTCCAGCCTTCTGTCTTGCTCTCTCTTGTATTCCAGCCTTCTGTCTTGCTCTCTCTTGTATTCCAGCCTACTGTCTTGCTCTCTCTTGTATTCCAGACTTCTGTCTTGCTCTGTCTTGTATTCCAGCCTTCTGTCTTGCTCTCTCTTGTATTCCAGCCTTCTGTCTTGCCCTGTCTTGTATTCCAGCCTTCTGTCTTGCTCTCTCTTGTATTCCAGCCTCCTGTCTTGCTCTCTCTTGTATTCCAGCCTTCTGTCTTGCTCTCTCTTGTATTCCAGCCTTCTGTCTTGCTCTCTCTTGTATTCCAGCCTTCTGTCTTGCTCTCTCTTGTATTCCAGACTCCTGTCTTGCAATGTCTTGTATTCCAGCCTCCTGTCTTGCCTCTGTCTTGTATTCCAGCCTTCTGTCTTGCTCTGTCTTGTATTCCAGCCTTCTGTCTTGCTCTGTCTTGTATTCCAGCCTTCTGTCTTGTCCTCTGTCTTGTATTCCAGCCTTCTGTCTTGCTCTGTCTTGTATTCCAGCCTTCTGTCTTGCTCTGTCTTGTATTCCAGCCTTCTGTCTTGCTCTGTCTTGTATTCCAGCCTTCTGTCTTGCCCTCTCTTGTATTCCAGCCTTCTGTCTTGCCATGTCTTGTATTCCAGCCTTCTGTCTTGCTCTCTCTTGTATTCCAGCCTTCTGTCTTGCTCTCTCTTGTATTCCAGCCTTCTGTCTTGCCATGTCTTGTATTCCAGCCTTCTGTCTTGCTCTCTCTTGTATTCCAGCCTTCTGTCTTGCCATGTCTTGTATTCCAGCCTTCTGTCTTGCTCTCTCTTGTATTCCAGCCTCCTGTCTTGCCATGTCTTATATTCCAGCCTTCTGTCTTGCTCTCTCTTGTATTCCAGCCTTCTGTCTTGCTCTCTCTTGTATTCCAGCCTTCTGTCTTGCCATGTCTTGTATTCCAGCCTTCTGTCTTGCTCTCTCTTGTATTCCAGCCTTCTGTCTTGCCATGTCTTGTATTCCAGCCTTCTGTCTTGCTCTCTCTTGTATTCCAGCCTCCTGTCTTGCCATGTCTTATATTCCAGACTCCTGTCTTGCTCTCTCTTGTATTCCAGCCTTCTGTCTTGCTCTCTCTTGTATTCCAGCCTTCTGTCTTGCTCTCTCTTGTATTCCAGCCTTCTGTCTTGCTCTCTCTTGTATTCCAGCCTTCTGTCTTGCTCTCTCTTGTATTCCAGCCTCCTGTCTTGCTCTCTCTTGTATTCCAGCCTCCTGTCTTGCAATGTCTTGTATTCCAGCCTCCTGTCTTGCTCTCTCTTGTATTCCAGCCTTCTGTCTTGCTCTCTCTTGTATTCCAGCCTTCTGTCTTGCCATGTCTTGTATTCCAGCCTTCTGTCTTGCCCTCTCTTGTATTCCAGCCTTCTGTCTTGCTCTCTCTTGTATTCCAGCCTTCTGTCTTGCTCTCTCTTGTATTCCAGCCTTCTGTCTTGCTCTCTCTTGTATTCCAGCCTCCTGTCTTGCCCTCTCTTGTATTCCAGCCTCCTGTCTTGCCCTCTCTTGTATTCCAGCCTTCTGTCTTGCTCTCTCTTGTATTCCAGCCTTCTGTCTTGCTCTCTCTTGTATTCCAGCCTTCTGTCTTGCCCTGTCTTGTATTCCAGCCTTCTGTCTTGCCCTGTCTTGTATTCCAGCCTTCTGTCTTGCCCTCTCTTGTATTCCAGCCTTCTGTCTTGCTCTCTCTTGTATTCCAGCCTTCTGTCTTGCCCTGTCTTGTATTCCAGCCTTCTGTCTTGCTCTCTCTTGTATTCCAGCCTCCTGTCTTGCCATGTCTTATATTCCAGACTCCTGTCTTGCAATGTCTTGTATTCCAGCCTTCTGTCTTGCTCTCTCTTGTATTCCAGCCTCCTGTCTTGCCATGTCTTGTATTCCAGCCTTCTGTCTTGCTCTCTCTTGTATTCCAGCCTTCTGTCTTGCTCTCTCTTGTATTCCAGCCTCCTGTCTTGCTCTCTCTTGTATTCCAGCCTTCTGTCTTGCTCTCTCTTGTATTCCAGCCTTCTGTCTTGCTCTCTCTTGTATTCCAGCCTTCTGTCTTGCCCTCTCTTGTATTCCAGCCTTCTGTCTTGCTCTCTCTTGTATTCCAGCCTTCTGTCTTGCTCTCTCTTGTATTCCAGCCTCCTGTCTTGCCCTCTCTTGTATTCCAGCCTTCTGTCTTGCTCTCTCTTGTATTCCAGCCTTCTGTCTTGCCCTGTCTTGTATTCCAGCCTTCTGTCTTGCCCTGTCTTGTATTCCAGCCTTCTGTCTTGCCCTCTCTTGTATTCCAGCCTTCTGTCTTGCTCTCTCTTGTATTCCAGCCTTCTGTCTTGCCATGTCTTGTATTCCAGCCTTCTGTCTTGCTCTCTCTTGTATTCCAGCCTCCTGTCTTGCCATGTCTTGTATTCCAGACTCCTGTCTTGCCATGTCTTGTATTCCAGCCTTCTGTCTTGCTCTCTCTTGTATTCCAGCCTCCTGTCTTGCCATGTCTTGTATTCCAGCCTTCTGTCTTGCTCTCTCTTGTATTCCAGCCTTCTGTCTTGCTCTCTCTTGTATTCCAGCCTCCTGTCTTGCTCTCTCTTGTATTCCAGCCTTCTGTCTTGCTCTCTCTTGTATTCCAGCCTTCTGTCTTGCTCTCTCTTGTATTCCAGCCTTCTGTCTTGCTCTCTCTTGTATTCCAGCCTCCTGTCTTGCCCTGTCTTGTATTCCAGCCTTCTGTCTTGCTCTCTCTTGTATTCCAGCCTTCTGTCTTGCTCTCTCTTGTATTCCAGCCTTCTGTCTTGCTCTCTCTTGTATTCCAGCCTCCTGTCTTGCCATGTCTTGTATTCCAGCCTTCTGTCTTGCTCCTCTCTTGTATTCCAGCCTCCTGTCTTGCCATGTCTTGTATTCCAGCCTTCTGTCTTGCTCTCTCTTGTATTCCAGCCTCCTGTCTTGCCTCTCTTGTATTCCAGCCTTCTGTCTTGCTCTCTCTTGTATTCCAGCCTCCTGTCTTGCCATGTCTTGTATTCCAGCCTCCTGTCTTGCCATGTCTTGTATTCCAGCCTTCTGTCTTGCTCTCTCTTGTATTCCAGCCTTCTGTCTTGCTCTCTCTTGTATTCCAGCCTCCTGTCTTGCCATGTCTTGTATTCCAGACTCCTGTCTTGCCCTGTCTTGTATTCCAGCCTTCTGTCTTGCTCTCTCTTGTATTCCAGCCTTCTGTCTTGCTCTCTCTTGTATTCCAGCCTTCTGTCTTGCTCTCTCTTGTATTCCAGACTCCTGTCTTGCTCTCTCTTGTATTCCAGCCTTCTGTCTTGCTCTCTCTTGTATTCCAGCCTTCTGTCTTGCCCTGTCTTGTATTCCAGCCTTCTGTCTTGCTCTCTCTTGTATTCCAGACTCCTGTCTTGCTCTCTCTTGTATTCCAGCCTTCTGTCTTGCTCTCTCTTGTATTCCAGACTCCTGTCTTGCTCTCTCTTGTATTCCAGCCTTCTGTCTTGCTCTCTCTTATATTCCAGACTCCTGTCTTGCCCTGTCTTGTATTCCAGCCTTCTGTCTTGCTCTCTCTTGTATTCCAGACTCCTGTCTTGCTCTCTCTTGTATTCCAGCCTTCTGTCTTGCTCTCTCTTGTATTCCAGACTCCTGTCTTGCTCTCTCTTGTATTCCAGCCTTCTGTCTTGCTCTCTCTTGTATTCCAGCCTCCTGTCTTGCTCTCTCTTGTATTCCAGCCTCCTGTCTTGCCATGTCTTGTATTCCAGCCTTCTGTCTTGCCATGTCTTGTATTCCAGCCTTCTGTCTTGCTCTCTCTTGTATTCCAGCCTTCTGTCTTGCTCTCTCTTGTATTCCAGCCTCCTGTCTTGCTCTCTCTTGTATTCCAGCCTTCTGTCTTGCCATGTCTTGTATTCCAGCCTTCTGTCTTGCTCTCTCTTGTATTCCAGCCTTCTGTCTTGCTCTCTCTTGTATTCCAGCCTTCTGTCTTGCTCTCTCTTGTATTCCAGCCTTCTGTCTTGCCCTGTCTTGTATTCCAGCCTTCTGTCTTGCTCTCTCTTGTATTCCAGCCTTCTGTCTTGCTCTCTCTTGTATTCCAGCCTTCTGTCTTGCTCTCTCTTGTATTCCAGCCTTCTGTCTTGCTCTCTCTTGTATTCCAGCCTTCTGTCTTGCTCTCTCTTGTATTCCAGCCTTCTGTCTTGCTCTCTCTTGTATTCCAGCCTTCTGTCTTGCTCTCTCTTGTATTCCAGCCTCCTGTCTTGCTCTCTCTTGTATTCCAGCCTTCTGTCTTGCTCTCTCTTGTATTCCAGCCTTCTGTCTTGCTCTCTCTTGTATTCCAGCCTTCTGTCTTGCTCTCTCTTGTATTCCAGCCTTCTGTCTTGCTCTCTCTTGTATTCCAGCCTTCTGTCTTGCTCTGTCTTGTATTCCAGCCTTCTGTCTTGCTCTCTCTTGTATTCCAGCCTTCTGTCTTGCCATGTCTTGTATTCCAGCCTTCTGTCTTGCTCTCTCTTGTATTCCAGCCTTCTGTCTTGCTCTCTCTTGTATTCCAGCCTTCTGTCTTGCTCTCTCTTGTATTCCAGCCTTCTGTCTTGCTCTCTCTTGTATTCCAGCCTTCTGTCTTGCTCTCTCTTGTATTCCAGCCTTCTGTCTTGCTCTCTCTTGTATTCCAGCCTTCTGTCTTGCTCTGTCTTGTATTCCAGCCTTCTGTCTTGCTCTGTCTTGTATTCCAGCCTTCTGTCTTGCTCTCTCTTGTATTCCAGCCTTCTGTCTTGCTCTCTCTTGTATTCCAGCCTTCTGTCTTGCCATGTCTTGTATTCCAGCCTTCTGTCTTGCTCTGTCTTGTATTCCAGCCTTCTGTCTTGCTCTCTCTTGTATTCCAGCCTTCTGTCTTGCTCTCTCTTGTATTCCAGCCTTCTGTCTTGCTCTGTCTTGTATTCCAGCCTTCTGTCTTGCTCTCTCTTGTATTCCAGCCTTCTGTCTTGCTCTCTCTTGTATTCCAGCCTTCTGTCTTGCTCTGTCTTGTATTCCAGCCTTCTGTCTTGCTCTGTCTTGTATTCCAGCCTTCTGTCTTGCTCTGTCTTGTATTCCAGCCTTCTGTCTTGCTCTCTCTTGTATTCCAGCCTTCTGTCTTGCTCTCTCTTGTATTCCAGCCTTCTGTCTTGCCATGTCTTGTATTCCAGCCTTCTGTCTTGCTCTCTCTTGTATTCCAGCCTTCTGTCTTGCTCTCTCTTGTATTCCAGCCTTCTGTCTTGCTCTGTCTTGTATTCCAGCCTTCTGTCTTGCTCTGTCTTGTATTCCAGCCTTCTGTCTTGCCTGTCTTGTATTCCAGCCTTCTGTCTTGCTCTCTCTTGTATTCCAGCCTTCTGTCTTGCTCTGTCTTGTATTCCAGCCTTCTGTCTTGCCCTGTCTTGTATTCCAGCCTTCTGTCTTGCTCTCTCTTGTATTCCAGCCTTCTGTCTTGCTCTGTCTTGTATTCCAGCCTTCTGTCTTGCTCTCTCTTGTATTCCAGCCTTCTGTCTTGCCATGTCTTGTATTCCAGCCTTCTGTCTTGCTCTCTCTTGTATTCCAGCCTTCTGTCTTGCTCTGTCTTGTATTCCAGCCTTCTGTCTTGCCATGTCTTGTATTCCAGCCTTCTGTCTTGCCCTCTCTTGTATTCCAGCCTTCTGTCTTGCTCTCTCTTGTATTCCAGCCTTCTGTCTTGCTCTCTCTTGTATTCCAGCCTTCTGTCTTGCTCTCTCTTGTATTCCAGCCTTCTGTCTTGC
>JAWQFJ010001805.1:15000-51891 GCA_034096865.1 Theodoxus fluviatilis | reverse complement strand
TGTCTTGCCCCATCTTGTATTCCAGCCTTCTGTCTTGCCCTCTTTTATATTCCAGCCTTCTGTCTTGCCCTCTCTTGTATTCCAGCCTTCTGTCTTGCCCTGTCTTGTGTTCCAGCCTTCTGTCTTGCCCTGTCGTGTTCCAGCCTTCTGTCTTGCCCTGTCGTGTTCCAGCCTTCTGTCTTGCCCTGTCTTGTGTTCCAGCCTTCTGTCTTGCCATGTCTTGTTTTCCAGCCTTCTGTCTTGCCCTGTCTTGTGTTCCAGCCTTCTGTCTTGCCATGTCTTGTGTTCCAGCCTTCTGTCTTGCCCTGTCGTGTTCCAGCCTTCTGTCTTGCCCTGTCGTGTTCCAGCCTTCTGTCTTGCCCTGTCTTGTGTTCCAGCCTTCTGTCTTGCCATGTCTTGTTTTCCTGCCTTCTGTCTTGCCCTGTCTTGTGTTCCAGCCTTCTGTCTTGCTCTGTCTTGTGTTCCAGCCTTCTGTATTGCCCTATCTTGTATTCCAGCCTTCTGTCTTGCCCTCTTTTATATTCCAGCCTTCTGTCTTGCCCTCTCTTGTATCCCAGCCTTCTGTCTTGCCCTGTCTTGTATTCCAGCCTTCTGTCTTGCCATGTCTTGTGTTCCTGCCGTCTGTCTTGCCCTGTGTTGTGTTCCAGCCTTCTGTCTTGCCCCATCTTATATTCCAGCCTACTGTCTTGCCCTCTTTTATATTCCAGCCTTCTGTCTTGCTCTGTCTTGTGTTCCAGCCTTCTGTATTGCCCTATCTTGTATTCCAGCCTTCTGTCTTGCCCTCTTTTATATTCCAGCCTTCTGTCTTGCCCTCTCTTGTATCCCAGCCTTCTGTCTTGCCCTGTCTTGTATTCCAGCCTTCTGTCTTGCCATGTCTTGTGTTCCTGCCGTCTGTCTTGCCATGTCTTGTGTTCCAGCTTTCTGTCTTGCCTTGCCTTGTGTTCCAGCCTTCTGTCTTGCCTTGTCTTGTGTTCCAGCCTTCTGTATTGCCCTATCTTGTATTCCAGCCTTCTGTCTTGCCCTCTTTTATATTCCAGCCTTCTGTCTTGCCCTCTCTTGTATCCCAGCCTTCTGTCTTGCCCTGTCTTGTATTCCAGCCTTCTGTCTTGCCATGTCTTGTGTTCCTGCCGTCTGTCTTGCCCTGTCTTGTGTTCCAGCCTTATGTCTTGCTCTCTCTTGGTTTCCATCCTTCTGTCTTTGCCTGGCTTGTGTTCCAGCCTTCTGTCTTGCCCTGTCTTATGTTCCAGCCTTCTGTCTTTGCCTGGCTTATGTTCCAGCTTTCTGTCTTGCCCTTTCTTGTGTTCCAGCCTTCTGTCGTGCCTTGTCTTGTGTTCCAGCTTTCTGTCTTGCCTTGCCTTGTGTTCCAGCCTTCTGTCTTGCCTTGTCTTGTGTTCCAGCCTTCTGTCTTGCCCTCTCTTGTGTTTCAGCCTTCTGTCGTGCCTTGTCTTTTGCCCAAGCCTTCTATCGTGCCTTGACACAGAGTCCGCAAGTCGGATCACATTTCCCAGCACCTTCAAGCACTGCACTGGCTTCCGGTTGAGTCGCGCATCAAATATAAAAATTGCATGCCTATCCTTTAGTGCATTCACGCATACAGGACCCATATACCTCACAGACATGATTCAGACATACACACCAGCCAGGACACTCCGCTCCTCGGCAGACACCTCTATTCTCTGCACTCCAAGAGTCAGCACCAAATCTTTTGGTGAACGCTCTTTTTCTTTATCTACTCCTCTCGTCTTTCAGCCTTCGCCACTCTACCTCGCCTGACTCTTTCCGCACAGGCCTGAAAACGCACCTCTTCTCAGTTTCATCAAAGATTATAGGTTACACAAAGATAGTTCATTAGCTAATTGTTATGAGGATCGAGACACGTTGCGCCCCAAGCGGCCAGGACTATGGGGAAGTAATCACACTGCTTAGATACATGTAAAAAGTGCTTGTTTGTCGACGCGTTTCTGATGCATTCCGATCATGTTTGTGAATACATTTACGGTGTAATGTGTAATAAAATAATTTGCTGCAATAATGGGGGTGTTTTGGCTTTGTTTTTTTGTAGCAGGCGTTGTGAAATCGAAATATTTGGTTCATCTAAATGGATGCTTCTGCGCATGCGCGTGAGCCTATAATCCGTTTAAACATTGCTCTGTCAGTGGACGCTACTGACTTCGCACGCCCGGGGAGTTATGCCAAAGATCCGGCCGCGTTAAAGCATGCAAAAATATTAATTAGATTAAAAACTAATCGAAAATAGTCATATTAGACTGTTTTAACGTATACTTTCTGCACAAAACCCACAGAAGATAAGTAAACAAACCTCACCGGTCGTATGTACCTAGATGGCTAGCAGACGAATAATCTTTGTCTCCACTGACAGAGCAATGTTGAAACGGACTATAGGCTCACATTTCGATGAACCTAATATTTCGATTTCACAACGCCTGCTACAAAAAAACAAAGCCAAAACACCCCCATTATTGCAGCAAATCATTTTATTACACATTACACCGTAAATGTATTCACAAACATGATCGGAATGCATCAGAAACGCGTCGACAAACAAGCCCTTTTTACATGTATCTATGCAGTGTGATTACTTCCCCATAGTCCTGGCCGCTTGGGGCGCTGCGTTCCGAGCGTCTTGTAACTCTATATAGCAAAAGCTCGGCATGAGCTATCTTTGTGTAACCTATAATCTTTGGTTTCATATACATAATACTCCACCCCACCCCACCCCTCTTTGGACTGGGCTTCGGTGACTATTCCATGCCTGTACGCTTACTGCAACTCATGTGCTAGTTCGGGTGTTCACATACATGCTTTATGTACCGTCTTGCATGTTATTCAATTCTGTTTGTATGGACTCGCATTGATTATTGTTTGTTTGTGTGCTGATGTCGTGCATTATGCGGATCATGTTTATGTACCCTGTTTTATGTGTATAGTTATATGGTTAATCCTGTTGATATTGTTTCCGTTGATTACGCTGACTGTGCGGTCATATATGTTGTTGATATAATTCAGGTCTTTCATGCTCCTTTCGTATGTCGTTATATTGTTTATCCTGCATCGGGTATTGTTTGTCTGTGTGCTATTGCCATGTTCGTTGCTGGTTGCTTGTGTGTATTGTGCTTTGTGTGTATGACTTCATTGTTTCAGTTACATCGTCTTGTACGGAGTGTTCTTTTTCTGCGTATTTGTGCAATATGCGATGGGCTTTCATCCGTTCCGTGCTTTATATGGGGGCCTGTGATTGGTCCTGTTATTGTTTGGCTTGTGTGTTGATGCCATGTACGTGTGCCGTGTCTTATTGGTTTATTGGTTTCGCCTGTGGCAAGTTGTTGCTGTGCTGTGTTGCTTTGGGCTTGGTTACTTGTGTGCTTATGCATCGTATGTGTACTGTGCCTGATTTTGCTTTGCTTGTGTTTGGCATTATTTATATGTTTCATGTCTTTCGTGCCTGTAAAGCGCTTTGAGCATGTATATGAAAATGCGCTGTATAAATAAACTTTATTTATTATTATTAAATAGAGGCAGCCGATGGGGTGTTGGGGAATGCGCAATGGACGTTCCGCCTATTCGCCGTTTGCGCATGTCCAGGCAAGCCAATCAGCAGCCTAGAGGCGCTGTTTCCCTCTGCCAGAATAACATGGCCAATTTGTTCGTACAGCAACGAAACCCTGCACAGTTCAGCCTGAAATGATCTCCTCTAATTAGATGGATTTATTTACTCGGGGTTGCTTTGTGTTCAGTACTGGCGATTACTATCGAGCATTGATACAAGTCGGGCATTTCTAAAAGTCGTTCTAATACAAACCTCTGAAGCTATCCGTTGTATTTTTGCAATGGCATATAAATGTGCGGACGAGCGATTTTCGGAGCTTATATGTCAGCCGTATAACTTCTGGATGAAAAACCTCTGTCTGGAAGCATCGCTGATGTTGTAAACAGCTTCTCGGGTTGGGTTGAGCAAAGATGAAAGGAGCATGATTAGCCAAATAGCGACGGAGAAGGCTGAGAAAGCCACCGTAGCATAAAGCTTCCATGTGTCTGTATCTGAGAATCCGTGCCAAAACTTCTGAATCACGAGATTCAAACAGTTTCTGTGTGCTTTCTATCAAAATCATCGCAGTCAGATACCTTAAACCTTTAGGGAAATGTATAGAAATATTTTATAGAGACTTTAAGAAAAAGCCAGGCCTTGCTAACTGAGACGCTTGAGTACAGCACTGGCAATACATACCAACACAGTCGACCAGTTACATCCTGCCTATAAGAAAGTTGCTCTGGACGGAAGAGTGAAAGCGCCAGAATGAAAAGATCGGCGTGTCCGTTGTCTGCTGTCTTGTCCAGGCATTTCTGCAAACGCAGCAAAAACGAGCAGTCCGTGATGCTGTCTTTGTGGAAGGGACGTGGGACAGGCGAGCCACAGTGCTATGGCAGAGATGAACTTTGCTCTCTGACTTTCCTCGAACTTTGCCTGGACTTCATAGTGCCTGTGGCCACACTGCTCCGTCCCTTTGTCTCTGCCTTTGCCTTCATCCACCGTCATCGACATTTCTGCAGAATGGATGAGTAAGATCTTGTGGTAGCTCCTTCAACGAACAAGGAGTGTATAATTTGTGCAGTGAGGCAACGAGGACAAGGGTAGCAAGCGCCATCTTTGTTGTCCAGGAAACCCAAGTGGGTAAGAAGTGAGAACGTGATTTCTAGACATACGAATGACTGGGAAAAGGGAATCCGAACGCCACTGATTCGGTAGTCAATGGCCTCATATAGCCTGCAGAGGCTGATGGAACGTACAGCCTCATCCCTCCCTTCCTCCATCCATCAGTCCATTCGTCCGCCCGTCCGTCCGTCCGATTCTTCCTTCCGTCCGTCCGTCCAATCCGTCCGTCCGCCCGTCTGTCCCTCCACCGCCTGTTCGTCCGTCCGCCCGTCCAATTCGTCCGTCCAATCCGTCCGTCCAATCCGTCTGTCCCTCCAATTCGTCCGTCCGTCCCTCCACCACCTGTTCGTCCGTTTCGTCCGTCCGTCCGTCCGTCCGTTCGTCCGTCCGTCCACCTCCTGTTCGTCTGTCCGTCCGAGCCCTAGTATTGACATTGAACGTGGACACGCCCACGCTGCCCGTATTTTTCACAATCTGACCCCGTGTGGGTGTGGTGACCGTCACTACTCCTCGGTGTCAGAAGACGCAGAGTGTTTTGAGAACGCGAAATTAGCAAAAACATATTTGCCAGATCGTAGAGAAATGCACCGCCGGGAAGGGACAACACTTGTGGAGGCTCAGCCAGCAAGCTTCAGTGTACACCACGGAAAACAAACATAGGCCTACATGCACACGCGCGCGCGCGTTTGTTGTTGTTGTTGTTGTAGTTGTTGTTGTTGTTGGTATTGTTGTGTTTGTAGATGCTACATATAGTCACAAAACAGATTTAATCTGGTTAGAGCGAATGGGACTGGAACTGAAAAGGTCTGGGAGAACTGTTGTGGCGGTATTGAACCAGGAGTTTCTCTGGCTCCACGGGGAACTGCCCTCTACCAGAGGACTCGCCTCTCACACGCCGTCTTCTGTGACGTCACGGCATCTGAGCGAGGCCAAGTTCTTGCCAAGAGAGAGAGGAGGGGATAGGTCGATAGGGATCCACGCATCGGGGTGCACGCAGTACGCTCGATACAGTTCCATGTAATGCTCTACGCCTCCATTCGTCAGACTCGATCCTCGCAAGTTTGCACCGTCTGACGTGGAACACGCTTTCATGACCAGAGCGTCTGCGTCCGTATACGTGTGTGTCCGTGTCCGTGTGTGTGTGTGTGTGTGTGTGTGTGTGTGTGTGTGTCTGCGTGTGTTTGTGTGTGCGTGTGTCTGCATGTGTGTGTGTCTGTGTGCTTGTATGATGAGTGTACGACCGCGCGCGCATGTGTATGTGGATGTGTGCTCATGTGTGTGTGTGTGTGTTCATGTGTGTTCATGTGTGTGTGTGTTCAAGTGTGTTCATGTGTGTTCATGTGTGTGTGTGTGTGTGTGTGTGTGTGTGTCTGTGTGTGCATGTATGTGTGTGTTCATGTGTGTGTGTGTGTGTGTGTGTGTGTGTGTGTTCATGTGTATGTTTGTGCTCATATGTGTGTGTGTGTTTTCATGTGTGTGTGTGTGTGCGTGCGTGCGCGCGCGTGTGTGTAAGGGAAGAGGAAGTAATGCACGAAAGAAATGACTACTAAAGACGAGTGACAGAAAACTGCGGTTTGAATAGTGTAAGTTTGTGTGGCAGAAACTGGAGTTTGAATAGAGTAGATGTATGACGGAAAACTTACATTTAAATAAGGTAGATGTGTTTCGAAGAACTGGGGTTTGAGAAGTAGAAAAATAAGTGACGAAAAACTAAGATTTTAATAGTAGAGGAGTGGCAGAAAAATAAGGTTTTAATACGGCAGATATGAGAGAAAAAATCCTGGTTTCGAAATGAGCATATGTGGCAAAAAACTGGGGTACTTGGAGGAGTGGAGATGAAGTTAACAAAATATTGATTTCTTTTAGTGGTTGAAATATGACACAGAACTGGATTCGAGTAACCCTAAGTCCGAGTGTGAAAACAAGACCTGAAAATGTGTGCGTTTTTGACTGGGGTGTGGCGTGAAAAGGTGGGTGTGTGGGTCCCGAGCTAGGTGAAAAGGTGGGTGTGTGGGTCCCGAGCTAGGTGAAAAGGTGGGTGTGTGGGTCCCGAGCTAGGTGGGTGTGTGGGTCCCGAGCTAGGTGGAGTTGGGTGTGTGGGTCCCGAGCTAGGTGAAAAGGTGGGTGTGTGGGTCCCGAGCTAGGTGAAAAGGTGGGTGTGTGGGTCTCGAGCTAGGTGGAGTTGGGTAAGACAATGACAAATCAGGACGCAGAAAAAAGACACTTCCCCCCTTTGCCAGTCGACGTTAAGGCAGAGCTCGGCTGTCACGTGTGTCGTCAGGGATTAGAAGATCACACCCACGACTGATACGTCAGCAAGTGACTCAAACACGCACCCTTATCCACGGACATTCGGACATTTGATACGCGTTCCTCACCTGTTATCAGCGCAGCCTGTCTGTCAGATCTCTATTATCAAATGCTGATCTTCACCAGTTTGTCTTTCTCCCTCTCTGTGTAACCTTTACAGCCACAGTCTTGTTTTGACCATCATCTTTGATTGGCTGTTGACACGTTTAATCCTCGCCTGTCCTGCTGCTAGTAATAGACCTTATTCACGCGGCGGCCATGTTAGTTTTAAAACGAGGCAGATAACGCGAACATGTCGACATGGCTGACACGTTGAAGACAACAGAGGGGTTAGCGCAGCTTCAACGACAAAATCCTTTCTGCAGTGGAGGTGATCGGCATTGTTAGATAAAAAACTATTCAAAAATAGTCACAATAGACTATCGTAACGTATAATTTCTTCACAATACCCGCAGAAGATAAGTAAACAAACCACACCGTACGTCCCTAGCAGACGAACACGATCGAACGCCAGCAGACAATCGAGCTAGTGTGATATAATGTTTCATGTAAAGCTCGAATGAGTGGCAGCAGTACTAGGCTATCTGGTTTACTTAGATGTGATTTTTTTGCGTGCTAACTGATATTAGGTTTAGAGCTTGAATTTTCAATGATATTACGCATCACAACATGTGTTTGCAGAAGATTCTCCTTGGCAGTCTCAGTTGTGCATTCTCCATTGTTATTTATTATGGTTGAGTTACGAAGGAAGGCAGAAAAATAGCAAGAAGACAAAGTGACAAAGGCTATGAGAAGTGGATTGAAGTGTTTATCGACTACGATGCCATCAAAGGTTGGTACACAATGACAAAAGTTATTTCGCTTAGAACTCTAGTGTTCGAACCAATGAAAACCACGGAAAGAGACGGCCGTTTCGTTCCTTGCCTCTCATTGGCCAGCTTAATTGTCATGAGGTCAGCGTGTGATCACGGGGGAAGCTGATCAGCTTTGGTCTATACATTTAAATTTTGTTTTGTGATGCGTAACTTTGTCACTTTGTCAACTAACTCTGATTTAGATGTTGGTTTCTTGGCATAGCCTGCTTACCATGTCGGAGCAGATGAAACAAATGAGAGCAAAGCGAAATGATCACTCGTGCACTTAAGTGTTGATGCCTGTCCGGGGCACTCCCCGCAGTGTGTTTTGTTTGCTTTGTACGGTTTGAGCACATAGTTGTAAGTGTAAAAATGGTCAGTTATCAATGTAATCGGTGATTTTGGTTGTCATGAAACTTTGTTTTGTGCTTTAATGCCATTTTCTTGTCATCATCTTATTTGTTACATTACGCCAAATGCGGCAATTAAGTTGATCGTGCACTCATCGACTGGATGATCGTGAATTTTCTGTCCTCGCCTGACCAGGGAAACAAAATTGTCAATTCAAGCCAGAACTAAACAGTTATCTGCTGCCACGCATTCGAGCTTTACAGGAAACATTATATCACACTAGCTCGATCGTCTGCTGGGTTATGTACGGTGTGGTTTGTTTACTTATCTTCTGCGGGTTTTGTGCAGAAATTATACGTTACGATAGTCTATTGTGACTATTTTTGAATAGTTTTTGATCTAACAATGCCGGTCACCTCCACTGCAGAAAGGATTTTGTCGTTGAAGCTGCGCTAACCCCTCTGTTGTCTTCAACGTGTCAGCCATGTCGACATGTTCGCGTTATCTGCCTCATTTTAAAACCAAAATGGCGGGTCGCGTGAATAAGGTCCATAAGGGGAGGCTGTGCGATGCTGATGGTGTGTGATACGATGTGTCATCGGGGCGCTATCGTCTGCTGAGTATGTGTTGACCTGTCAGCGTCTTTCCCTCCTCTGTAGGTCTGTGTACTCTTATCGAAATCTGTTGTGTTGCTTTTCAGGTGGTACTCGTCTTCCAGTTTTCACTGTTTCGACTTTGGACATGGGTCCTACGCGATTTGTAAAATGCGAATTAGTCGGGAAATATAGACTTGATCTGCTGTTACTCGAACCATTTCTAGTAATTTTCCCGGTCAGTGACCTCACATAGCATGCAAAGGCCGAAATGCTGTAAAACTTACTTTCTTTGTTACTTCATGCTTGACCGGTGATTTACGTGTCAATTGTTCTCACCGCCCAGTTTGACGATTGGACATGAAACGATGCGACCGAATCGTTTTCATGAAGCCTTCAGACGGATGGGCTAAGAATGACCTGTAAGATTTTGACTTTCACATTTGACCTGACTGTAACCTGCAGGCTTTGCATACAAAAAGTTTGGGAGAAAAGGGAAAAAGTCACCATTTAGAGCATGACGCATATCCATGAAAGAAACGACTTGATGACGATGGAGCAAGGCTGTAATCATGATATTATTACATCCAATATACTGAGTTGCTGTAACATCAGTTGCAGCAGTGATGTCACATCAGAGTAACGATAATAATGTGGGGCTCTGTGGCCGAGTGGTTAGCTCGCTGGACCTACAGTCGCTTGCGGCCAGTGGGTACAGCGTTCGAAGCTGCGCGGTTTGCAGAGTTGCATCCTTGAGCAAGATGCTTAACTCGCATTGCTGTTGTCATACTGTGCTTACGTTACTATAGTGATGTTGTCACATCAGAGTCACGATAGTGATTTTGTCTCACCATAGTTACGACAGTGATGTCGAATTAGACTTACAAGCGTGATGTTATCGCATCAAAGTTACAATAGTGATGCTGTCACATTAAAGTTACGACAGTGAAGTTGTTACGTCACAATTACGAAAGTAATGTTGTCACACTGTAGTTACGACAATAAGGTCACATTAGAGTTACGACAATGATATCACATATACACACTAAAGGTAAGACAGTGTCGTTGTCACACTCTAGTTACGACAGTAGCATTGTCACATCAGAGCAACGACGGTGATATTACACAGAAGTTACGGCATTGGCGTTGTTACACTGATGTGACGACAGTGACATTTTTCCACTGAAGTTACGACACTGGCGTTGTTACAATGAAGTTACAGCCATAGCGTTGTCGCATTAGAGTTACGACACTAGCTTTGTTACACTGAAGTTACGACCGTAACGTGTCACATTAGAGTTACGGCAGTGATGTTACCAAATTAAAGTTTCGACAGTTACGTTGTCACATTCGAGTTATGATAGTGACGTTGTTCCAAAGAAGTTACGGCAGTGGTGTTGTCACATCGATGTTACGACTGTGGCATTGTCTCATTAGAGTTACGACAATGACGATGTTACATCGATGTTACAATAGTGGCGTTGTCACATTAGAGTGACGACAGTGGCATTGTCACATTACAGTTACAACAGTGGCGATGCTACGTCCAAGTTACAACAGTAGTGTTGTCGCATTAGATTTACGACAGTTGCGAAGTTACATCGAAGTTACAACAGTGACGTGGTCACTTTTGAATTACGACAGTGGCGTAGTCACACTAGAGTTACAACGGTGGAGCTGTCACATTCGAGTTACACAGTGGCGTTGTCACATTAGAGTTACACAATGGCGCTATCACATTCTTGTTACGACAGTGGCGTAGTCACACTAGAGTTACGATAGTGGCGTTGTCACATTCGAGTTATACAGTGGCGTTGTCACATTTGAGTTACACGGTGGCGTTGTCACATTAGAGTTACGACAGTAGTGTTGTAACACTAGAGTTACGATAGTGGCGTTGTCCCATTCGAGTTAAACAGTGGCGTTGTCACATTTGAGTTACACGGTGGCGTTGTCGCATTAGACTTACGACAGTAGTGTTGTAACACTAGAGTTACGACAGTGGCGCTGTCACATTCGAGTTACACAGTGGTGTTGTCACATTAGAGTTACGACAGTGGTGTTGTCACTTTAGAGTTATGACAGTGGCTTTGTTACATTAGAGTTACGACAGTGGCGTTGTTACATATGATTTAGAGTTACGACAGTAGCGTTGTCACATTAGAGTTACGACAGTAGCGTTGCAACACTAGAGTTACGACAGTTGCGTTGACTCATTAGGTTTCGACATTGACATGTTCACGTAAGAGTTACGACAGTAGCTTGTTCACACTAGAGTTACGACATTGAAATTGTCACATTAGAGTTGCGACATTGGTGTTCATTCATTACAGTTACAACAGAGGTGTTGTGACATTATTGTTTCGACAGGGGCGTTGTCACATATGTTATTATTGTAACTTTGACATATTACAGTTAAAACAGCAGCGTCACCACTTCATAGAACTTTTCGACAACATCGTTGTTACACTAAGATAGCAACACGACGTTGTTATCCTACAGTAGCGACAGTGACGTTGTCACATTAAATTTACGACAGTGACGTCGTCACGTTAGAGTTACAATGGAGGCGTTGTCACACTGATATTATGAAAATGTGGACAGGAGGGAGGGGGGGGGGGGGAGGTGTCAGTTTACACAGAGCGTAGGTGATTTGCCGTTGCTATGGCAACGATTCCGTATCGAGTGTCTCGTTAGCGAGGCCCCATGCCAGGAAGCACCTCGACTTGAAACCAACGCGCCAGCCAGGTGGCTCCCCCACCCCCCTCCCCTCTCCCTCCAGCTGACCTCTCCCCATCTTTCTTCACTCCAGCGTCTGCATCCTTTGCAACCCGTCCGTCGGTGCCCTAACACTCCTAGGTGGCTGTTACAGGACCAGTACTCGGATTAACTTTAGCTCATAGTTTATCTAGGGAAACATGATACCATCCTGTAACATTTACCCATCTTCCCTGTTGTGAGAACAAACATCCACAATTCAACTGACTTTACTAATGATTAAAAGATAGATAATGGTTGCTAAATAATCACTTAATCCTAACTTAGCCAGCCAGCCTATATTAAAATGTTCAACTTATCTGGGAAGAGAGAGTTCGAAACTGCTGAAGGGGTCAGGACCGTTGACCCTGGCGGTTGTTGTTGAACATGTGAGGTGACGACTTGCACAATATGTGAGTCTTGAGAGAAGGGGTCAGGACCGTTGACCCTGGCGGTTGTTCAACGGGTGAGGTGACGACTGGCACCAGGTGTGGGTCTTGAGAGAAGGGAGGGTTGGGACGGCATTATCATCCTGGGTCATTAAAAAAGGCCAGGGCAACTCGGAGCTGGAGTCTATCAGATTTAGAGGGCAGACGTCAACCGCCCCTCTTCCAGTGTGGGCATAACGTTTGTGCCTACTCAACACTCAAAGTCCCCACCAAGAGCCGTGTCTGAGAAGGGAAGCTCAGACATTCCGTCCTTGAAGCCGATCCCATCATTCTGAGATCGGGAATCGTTTCAATTCCATCCGTTCTGTTTTCACTTGCGTCCAACGCTCCAACCTCTTGCCTGAAACAAATCTCGTCCTTCCCTCTCCAAAGAATCATCAGAACTGAACATGACGTTGTCCAGCACTCAATATGACGCTGTCAAACACAGTATGACGTAATCAGTGTCAAAGTTTTGTCAAGGTCAAATCATTCTCATTTAGTGGCTGTGCTGTACACCTTCTTTCTCACCACAACAAACTATTTCCTAGGCATGGCTGGTTCTCTAATAACTACATTTATTTGAGGCATGGCTGGCTTCTACATTCTTACTAGTGCTGAAAGGACGTATCATCACAGTGGCTGTCATGAACTCCCTGAGACACCCACACCCCCTCCGTGCATTGTGATAGCTCCCCGTTCATCTGCTTGCATGCGACTACCCTGTCCACAAAACAACAGTGGCAGCGCCTCCACACCACTTCAAAAACTACAACACTGTGCAGCGCAACGCAACGCAGACAATGCAACGCAACACGATACGACGCACCACAATATGACGCAAATCAACACAATACAACACGGCACAACGCGACACGACACGACGCGACGCATCATGACGCAACAAACCACAAAGAAACACACTGTAACACAACGCGACACAACACAACACGCCACGCAATCCGACACAACACAGTGCTGCACAATGCAACACAACGCTGCAAGACACAACACGTTATGACGAAAAACAATTCAATTAAACACACTGAAAAGCAACACAACGCAACAACACAATGCAGCGTGACGTGACAGGTCACAACACACTACAAAGCAAATGGACGCGACACCACACAGTATGTCGCAAAACAACGCAACGAAACATTCTGCGGCACAATACAGTATGACGCAACACAACACAATTAAACACTCTGCAATGCAACACTGCAAACACGAGCGGCACAACACAACATGATGCAAGCAATTCAGCACAACACGACACAACACATTACAACATAACATCATCCGACACGACACAACATCATGCAAAGCAACTTAACACGACACAACACATTACAACATAACATCATCCGTCATGACACAACATCATGCAAAGCAACTCAACATAACACAACACAACAGACACAGCAACATACAAAGCAACTCAACGCAACACAACAGAAACAACATCATACAAATCTACTCAACACGTCACAGCATCTTACAAAGCAACCCAAGATGTCACCACATCATACAAACCATCTCAACACGTCACTACTTCATGCTAAGCAACCCAACACGTCACCACAGCATACAAAATATATCAACACGACACAACATCATACCGATCAACTCAACGCGACACAACATCATACAAAGTAGCTCAACACAACACAACAGACACAGCAACATACAAAGTAGCTCAACCCGACACAACAGAAACAACAACATACAAATCTACTCAACACGTCACAGCATCATTCAAAGCAACACAAGACGTCACCACATCATACAAAGTAGAGCAACACGACACAACATTATACAGATCAACACAAGACGTCACCACATCATACAAAGTAGCTCAACACGACACAACATCATACAGATCAACTCAACACAAAACAACATCATACAAAGTAGCTCAACACAACACAACATCATACAAACTAACTCAACACGACACAGCATACAAACTAACTCAACACAACACAACAGCATACAAAATTAACTCAACACGACACAACATCATACAACTTAACACGACACAACATCATACAAATTAACTCAACACGACACAGCATACAAACTAACTGGTCACGACACAGCATACAAAACTAACTCAACACGACACAAAAGCATACAAACTAACTCAACACGACACAACAGCATACAAACTAACTCAACACGACTCAACAGCATACAAACTAACAACACGACACAACATCATACAAAGCGATACAAACCAACTCAATACGACACAACACAACATCATACAAAGCGATATAAACTAACTCAACAGGACACAACATCATACAAACTAACTCAACACGACACAACATCATACAAACAAACTCAACACGACACAACAGCATACAAAGCAATACAGACCAACTCAACAGGACACAGCATCATACAAACCAACTCAACACGACACAACATCATACAAACTAATTCAACACGACACAACATCATACAACTAATTTAACACGACACAACAGCATACAAACCTACTCAACACGACACAACATCATACAAACTAACTCAACACGACACAACAGCATACAAACCTACTCAACACGACACAACATCATACAAACTAATTCGAAACGACACAAAACCATACAAACAATTCAACACGTCACAACAGCATACAAAGCCATTCAAACCAACTCAACAGGACACGACATCATACAAAATCAGTCAACACGACACGACATCATACAAATCAACCTCACTCGACACGACACGACACCTCATGCAAACCAACTCCACTCGACACGTCACGACACAACATCATACAACAACTCAGCACGACACATCACGACACAACATCATACAACAACTTAGCACGACACGTCACGACACAACATCATACAACAACTCAGCACGACACATCACGACACAACATCATACAACAACTTAGCACGACACGTCACGACACAACATCATACAACAACTTAGCACGACACGTCACGACACAACATCATACAACAACTTAGCACGACACGTCACGACACAACATCATACAAACAACTCGGCACGACACGTCACGACACAACATCATACAACAACTTAGCACGACACGACATGACACAACATCATACAAACAACTCAGCACGACACGTCACGACACAACATCATACAACAACTCAGCACGACACATCACGACACAACATCATACAACAACTTAGCACGACACGTCACGACACAACATCATACAACAACTTAGCACGACACGTCACGACACAACATCATACAAACAACTCCGCACGACACGTCACGACACAACATCATACAAACAACTCAGCACGACACGACATCATACAAAGCAAGTCAAAAACGCGACCCAGCACACTACATCACAACATCACATAACATGCCACGACACAACGCGACACGACGCGACATGTTACAATGCAACTCAACGCGACAAGACACAACACATTACGTTGCAACACAACGTGACATGACACAACACACCGAAACGCAACATGACACGACACAACACAAAATATTACAACGCAGCACAGCATAACACGACACGACACAACATATCACAACACAATATGACACGACACAACACACTACAACGCATCAATGTCCGTCTTCACGCAACGTAGTTTAACATTAGAATTCGGTGTCCATCCTTCTCCTCACTTGATCTCTCTCACTTCCAGCATCATTCTCAGGCACTGGCGCTTGAGCGTGAGACGAGTGTGGGACGAGTGTGGGACTTAAGTGTGAGACTGGAGTGTGGGATTCAAATGTGTGACTCGAGTGTGTGATTCGAGTATGGGACTCGAGTGTGTGACACGTGTGGGACTGGAGTGTGGGACTCGAATGTGGGACTCGAATGTGGGACTTCAGTGTGTGACACGAGTGTCACGAATGGGAGACTCGAGTGTGGGACTAGAGTGTGTGACTCGAATGTGTGACTCGAATGTGGGACTCGAGTATGGGACTGGAGTGTGTGACGCGAATGCGGGACTCAAATGTGGGACTCGAATGTGGGACTCGAGTATGGGACTGGAGTGTGTGACACGAGTGTGGGACTGGAGTGTGGGACTTGAATGTGGGACTCGAATGCGGGACTCGAGTGTGCGACACGAGTGTAGGACTTGAATATGTTACTCGAGTGTGGGACTCGAGTGTGCGATTTGTGTGTGGGACGAGTGTGAGACTTGAGTGTGTGACTTGAGTTTGCGACTTAAGTCTCTGACTAGGGTGTGTGGCTTGACTGTGTGACTTAATTGTTTGACTTGAGAGTGAGACTTGATTACTGACTTGAGTTTGTGATTTGACTGTCCGACGTGTGTGATTTGAGTGTATTACGTGAGTGTGCAACTTGAGTGTTCAACTTGAGTGTGGGACGTGTGTGTGATTTAAGAGTGTGAAATGAGTCAAACGCTCAAGTTGCTCACTCAAATCCCACACTCAAACCCGACAATCAAGTCACACGCTCAAGTCACACACGTAAGTCACACAATCAAGTTCTACACTCAAGCCATAAACATACGGCATACGCTCAAGAAACACAATCAAGTAATGCACTCAATTCACACAATAAAGTTACACAATGATGTCCTGAACTCAAGTCACACACTCAAACCATACACGCAAGTCGCACACTCAAGGTTCCCAGTCAGGCAAACACTCAAATACCACACTCAAGGAACACACTCAGGTCGCACACTCAAGCCGCACACTAAAGTGGCACATTCAACTCGCACATTCAACCCACAGACTCAAGTTGCACACTCAAGGCACACATTTAAGTCACACACTCAAAACACACACACACAACCCACACAATCAAGTCACACTCTCAAGTTGCACACTCAACCCACACAATTAAGTCACATTATCAAGTCACACACTCGTCCACACTCAAGTCGCACACACAAAGTACATTCTCATGTCACACACACATAGCACACTCTCAAGTCGAACACTCAAGGGTGACTTTCATTTCACACACTCAAGGATCACTCTCATGTTGAACACACAAAGCACACTCTCATGTCGCACACTCAACCCACACTCTCATGTTGAACACTCAAAGCACACTCTCATGCCGCACACTCGAGCCATACACTTCGTCGCACACTCAACCCACTCACTCATGTCGCACACTCGAGCCATACACTTCGTCGCACACTCAACCCACACTCTCATGCCGCACACTCGAGCCATACACTTCGTCGCACACTCAACCCACTCACTCATGTCGCACACTCGAGCCATACACTCGTCCACACTCAAGTCGCACACACGAAGGACACTCTCACGTCGCACACACAAAGTACACTCTCGTGTCGCACACACAAAGCACACTCTCATGTCGCACACTCAACCCACACACTCATGTTGCACACTCAAAGCACACTCTCATATCGCACACTCAAAGCACACTCTCATGTTGCACACTCAACGCACACTCTCATGTCGCACACTCAAAGCACACTCTCATGTCGCACACTCAAAGCACACTCTCATGTTGCACACTCAAAGCACACTCTCATGTCGCACACTCAAAGCACACTCTCATATCGCACACTCAAAGCACACTCTCATGTCGCACACTCGAGCCATACAATCAAGCCCCATAATAAAGTCAAACATTCAATTCACACATTCAGGTCACACATTCAAGTCCCACAATCGAAACGCACTCAATCCACACACTCAAGTCACACATTTGATTCCCAAAATGAGGCACACACTCTATTTACACACTCGGGTCACACACTTAAGTACCAAAATTTAGGCACACACTCTATTTACACACTCGGGTCACACACGTAAGTACCAAAATTGAGGCACACACTTAAGTCACACACGCAGGCCATACAATCAAGTCCCACAATCTAGTCGCACACAGGAGTCACACACTCAAGCTCCATACTCAAGTCACGCTCAGGTCACACACTCGAACACCATACTCGGGTGTGTGACTTGCGTGTGCGACTTGATTGTGTGATTTGAGTGGTCGACTGGAGTATGTGTCTTGCTTGTGCGACGTAAGTGTGGGATTTGTGAGTGGGATATGAGAGTGTCATATGAGTGTACACATTTAGGATATGATTTGAGTGTGGACCTTGATTGTGGGACGTAAGTTTATGATTTGAGTGTGTGACTTGGGTGTCTGACTTGAGTGTGTGACTTGATTGTGTGACGTGTGGGACGAATGTAGGACTTAAGTGTGTGAATCGAGTGTTTGACTTGAGTGTGCGACTCGAGTGTGGGACTTGAGTGTGTGAATCGAGTGTTTGACTTGAGTGTATGACTTGAACGTGTGAGTTGAGTGCGTGATTCGAGTGTTTGACTTGAGTGTGGGACTTAGTGTGTGCGATTTGAGTGTTTCGCTTTATTGTATGACTTGAGCGCGCGACTTAAGGGCGTGATTCGTGTACTTGAGAGTGTGACTTAAGGGTGTGATTCCAGTGCTTGACTAGTGTTTGACTTAAGCGTTGATTTGAGTGTGTGATTCGAGTACTTGACTTGAGAGTGTGACCTAAGGGTGTGATTTGAGTGATTGACTTAAGACAGACCGCATAGTGGGGCTTCGGATCGTTCAAAGCCGCTCATGGTAAAGACTGACTATAATATTATTTTAGATTGTTTTTCTTTGGATATCATTGAACATGAATCAAAAAAGTTCCCACTTCGATCGAATTTTTAAAACAGTGAAAAATAACTTTTAAAAGTGCGGATTTGTATGGCAAGGATTGCCTCCCTTTCAATGCAAAACTATACAGGAGTTACTTCCCGTGACGCATTTTGGTAGTTTTGGCCAATCATAAATTAGGTCAGATTTACTGCGCAGTTTCCATCATGGCCGCGTGTGCATGTGCAATACATTTCCAAAATGTAAACGATGACTACATCAAGCCTTTTACCGATATTACATGGGCAAAAGCCTTGGATTTTGCTTCTGAGTGAGTGGAAATTACTTGATGGGGAAGCGAGTTCTGTCAGTGTCGCGTTCAGTGAACATGTTGAAGTGGGGTTATCGGCGTTGGTAACTGTGGGTTCCATCGTTCGTGTTGTCAACGATTAACGTGCAATGTGAAACTTCAGCGAAAAAAACGGCTGGTCTCCAAAAACACCGTGTCTGACAATGACGCCTCAGTAGACTCCAGCAACAAGCGTGTGACAAGAGGGAAATCTGTTTCATCCATTGGAAAACTTCCAGCCAGAAATAGTGGTGTGCTTCCGTTAATATGCATCATTTGCCAGCGGAACAAGTGTGAGAAAACCAGAAGTGGTGCATGGACAAGTGAGAAACTAGTGACTTGCCAAGGTGATGGACAATTACTGCTTCAACGTGCTGAAGAAAATAAGGATGAGAAAATTCTCCTTCATCTCAGAATGTGTGCTGATCTTGCTTCTGCAGAAGTGCACTACCATCACACTTGCTACAGGGAATATACACGGCCAAATAACACACCCACAGAGTCAACAGATTCATCTGATGCCATTGTCTTTGAACAATTTTGTTCTGAAGTGATTGCGGAGAAATTGTACAAGGAGAAGTGCGTTTTAAGCGTGAAGAAGTTGCACCAGCTGTACCTTCACTGTGCCAAACAAAAATGTGTATCTGTGTCCATGACAAGACAGACTTTGAAGACCAAAGTAATGGAACGTTTCCAGGGTTTGAATATTTTGAGACAAAATCAAAGGAACAAAAGTGATCTTGTTTATTTTCACGAAGAAGCACTGTCAAAGGAACTTGATACTGTGATAGAGGATGGATGCCCAGTTGATTCTGACGACGATAGTAGTGATAGTGACTGTGATGGTACTGGAGCCAGATGAAGTGCCAAGATGCGACTTCTCATCCACAATTCAGTCAGAAATGTTCATGTCATCTCTTCATTTGAGAGAGACATTACGGAATCGCCAATAGCCCATTGCTGTGTGGCCACCGTTAACTGCGTATTTGACCCCGGCAACAGCAAAGAAATATGTTCCTGTTGATGTTTACAACAATCTTGCATATATCACTGGACTGGCAAAGGACCCTGTTGTGATCTTGCACATGAAACGAGCCAACTACCAGGCTGTCATTCACCGTCTCAGTCTTCTTCAGACCATCGATGCACCATCTCCAATACATCATGGGTGGGAAGTGGTGGATGACAAGCTGAAGATGAAATGGATGACTCTCTCACCAACTCCTGATGGCGTGTTGCATACGGTGGCGTGCAAGTGTGTCAAAAGTTCGTGTGAATCAGCAAGATGCAGTTGTAGAGCTGTTGGCTTAGTCTGCACTGACATGTGCAAGTGTCGGAACTGCCACAACGTGCCAGGAATTGAAAATGAACAAGTCAATTTCGCAGAACTTTCAGACAGTTATGCAGACTCTGACAATGAGTCTGACATTTAGATGCAGAATTCTTCATCCTTTTCTTCTTTAGTGAGTGACAATGCTGTGTTAGAAGTTCTTTCCGGTTTAATTTTTGAGTGACTTTCATCGAATTGATTGGACTTGCATGGTGTGATCTTCATCTATGACCATGGTCTGTGGAATCTTACACTGAGGAAAGAAACATGGGAATTTAGACCGGGTTGCTTTGTAGAATATTTGGACATTGACCTTCAATTGATCTATTCAAGAATGTGTGGTAAGTGAGTTTGTGAATATATCTTAGACTAAGTTGGAAGCATGTTTTTCCACTATATTTCAACTTTATCGTCTGCATAGCGCATGTGATACATTAGCTTGTTTTGCATTTTCAGGTGTAACAATAATCAAAATTTTGGACTTCACTTTAAAGATTATAAAGTAATGAACATGAATGACTCAATGAGTCAAACTAGACAGTTTTAGTGTTGATTGTTCTGCAGTGAATAACATTTTCACTGTGTGTGTGTTTTTTAACGGAAATAATCGATATATTTGACTATATAGAATTGCTACTCAATTGGTCATGCTAAAAATGTTCTGATTTGTAAGATTGTAAGAAACAAACTATAGATTTTGAGGTCTGAAACTGATACCTTTCAAAGCCAACCTGATCTTTGTTTAAGCGATGAATAATTATGGTCATTTCATTGTGTAGAATAATAGAAACTCAGTGTCAATATATGAGGTATCAGTTTTGTATTCAATCCCAATGGGTTAATACTATGTCCATAGTATGCATTATATGAGAATATAGTCGTGATAGTGCATGTTTGAACAGTGAAACGTGACCAAGAACAGACACATTTGTTGTACTTTTTTCCGCATTTCCATTTTTTCTCTCACAATTATACATGAAATGGAATGGTTTTATTCCTCTTTCTGTAATACAACTCATTCTGACCATGCTTAACTGTATTAATTACAAACAAATTATAATTATTGATAAAAATTGGACTGTAGTAGTTTTTCTTTTTTTTCCGAAAATGTAAAATTACTCCCCTTTAATGGCAGATTTCCCAAATAACAAATTCGACTGGCGTGGGAACTTTGTTGTTTTCAATCCCCAATACCATGTACTATCATAATATAATATGGGAACATAGTCCATATTTTGGCTGAGCGGACCTGTGGAAGGAGTTGTTATATGATAGAACGCCCTGCGGTCTAAGAGTATGACTTAAGAGATTGACTCAAATGTTTGACTTGAGTGTGGGACTTGGTGGGGGGGGGGGGGGGGGACTTCGTTGTGAGACTTGAATGTGGGACTCCAGTACTCAACTTAAGTGTAGGACTTGCGTGTTGGATTTAAGTGTGGTACTTGAGTTTGGGACTTGAGTGTGGGACTTGAGCCTAGGGCTTGTGTCTAGAGCTAGAATGAGTGAGAATGAAGTGTGAGGCTATGGCGTAGAACTTGAATCTTGGGCTTTAGTGTGTGACTAGTGTTATGAATTTAAATGTTGGACTTGAGTTTGAAATTTGAATTTGGTACTTAAATTGGGATCTTTGGTGTGGGACTTGAGTGCACAGGACTGGAGTATGTGGCTTGAATGTGAGATTTGTCTGGGACTTAGTGCATGGGACGCGTATAGCACGTGAGTGTGTGACTTGAGTGTGTGACTTGAGTGTGTGACTTGAGTGTGTAACTTGAATGTGTGACTTGAGTGTGTGACTTGAGTATGTGACTGGAGTGTGTGACTTGAATGTGTGACTTGAATGTGTGACTTGAGTGTGTGACTTAAGTGTGTGACATGATTGTGTGGCTTGAGTGTGCGACTTGAGCGTGGGACTTGAGCGTGGGACTTGAGTGTGGGACTTGAGTGTATGCCTTACAGTTGGGGGCCTTGAGTTGACCTGAGTGAGGGACTTGAGTGTGGGACTTGAGAGTGTGACTTGAGTGTGTGACCTGAGTGTGTGACTTGAGTGTGTGACTTGCGTGTGTGACTTGAGTGTGTGACTTGAGTGTGTGCCTTGATATTGGGGGCCTTGAGTTTGAGACCTGAGTGAGGGATTTGAGTGTGGGACTTGTGTTTGGGACTTGAATGTAGGACTTCAGTGAGTGGGATGTACGTGTGGGACTGAAGTGAGGGGTTTGAGTGTAGGACGAGTGTAGTACTTGAGTCTGGGGGTCGAGTCATTGGGTTTGGGTATTTGGCTATGGTACTGGAAATTTCATGGACAAAGAATCCAGGGGTCTGCAAGGCTGCCCCTACTCCCGTCTTTCAGACTGGCCCTAGCACGTCCCTCTCTTCCCATGCACAGCACGTCACGGAAGCTTTCACTGACACGTAGGCCTCCCCTGCACTCCAAGTCTTTTCTGTGAACTCACGCATACTTGCAAAGGCAACAATGCAACAGAGTCTACCAGGACTGGTGAGGGAGGGCAGAGGAAGAAGTAGATGCTGTGGAGAGTGGGAATGGGAGAGGGACGGGGAGAGACGAATAGAAGGGGAAAAGACTGAAAGGCAAAGAGGACCAGGAGGGAAAGGGGCGGGCTGTGTGGTGGTGAGGTGTTAAATTGCGTGTAGGAAAAGAGTGGCAAGAGAAGGAGGGCAGCGAAAGCCAGGAGAGGGAGGCAAGGGTACGATGGGGTGATGGGGTGGGCGGTGTGGTTTGGGGGATGAGGGAGAGATGCGGGCGTGAGGGGAGGGATTGAAAAGAGACTGAAAAAGAGGCAAAATACAGGAAGGCAGGCAGGGAGGGAAATCACTCGCCATGGCGACTGCGGCTAATGACGCCATGTCGGATCAATCATGTGACCCCTGACCCGCGCCGCTTCGCCAGGCGGCGTTCCTCAGCGCCAATTTGCAGAGCAAGGCACGCCCCTGGTCACGTGGTCTTCCGCCACAGGGTCAGAGGTCAGGAGTCGCTCACCCGAGACGTGCTCCCAGTCTCTATGTACGTCAGGATGACGTCATGATGCGCAAATGGCGTGCTTGTGTTGCGGAGGAAAAAGCCCCGAAGGAAGATGCAGTCTGACCTCTCCCATGGGGCCATAGCTCCTTTCCCCTGCCTCTCCCCCCCCTCTTTCTCTCTCTCTCTCTCTCTCTCTCTCTCTCTCTCTCTCTCTCTCTCTCTCTCTCCCTCTCTCCCTCTCTCCTCTCTCTCTCTCTCTCTCTCTCTCTCTCTCTCTCTCTCTCTCTCTCTCTCTCTCTCTTTAGCCCACTCGTCCAAGTCAACCCCACCCCACAAACCCACTCCCTCGTCCCTGTCCGCCCATCTCCCCTCATCCCACCCCTTCCCATCCCATCCCATCCCAGCTCGTGCTATCATGCATGCCACGTACTTGCGTCTTCACTGCATCTTCAGCCAAAGCTATGTTGCGATGATTTTATTCTTCCAGGTTTACTGGAGGTCCTCACAGCTTTATCTGTCTGTCTGTCTGTCTGTCTGTCTGTCTGTCTGTCTGTCTGTCTGTCTGTCTGTCTGTCTGTCTGTCTGTCTGTCTGTCTGTCTGTCTGTCTGTCTGTCTGTCTGTCTGTCTGTCAGTCCCGACTTAACGGCTGATATCTCAAAAACTACTGGACGGATTTCCTTGACATTTTGCCCACTTACTGGAGGTTAGGTCCGATTGAACGTGTCAAATTCGCAGAATCGAGGTTTCAAAAGAAAGTGACTTTTGTACGTTTTGGTGTTGCAAAGAAGGCAAGGGACGGAACTCAGTCCCGACTCAAGGGAAGTTTTGGCATGTATAACGTGATCATTTGACGTCGAATAACGTGACGTAATTTCGAGGAGATTGGACATTGGTGAAGTACTGAACTGTCCTCAGACTACCGAGGAAGACAACTACTCAATTCTTCGAGAAGAGGTGGAGATAGCGGTTAAGTCCCTCAAGAAAGGGAAGTCAGCTGGGGTTGACAACATTCCAGGGGAACTCATCCAGGCAGGAGGCGACGCAATGATCGTTGCACTCACAAAGATGCAATAAGATCTGGCAGACGGGAGTTTGGCCAACCCCGTGGGCACAGTCCCTAGTGATTACATTGCCCAAGAAAGGAAACCTGCAAATGTGCCAGAACTACCGCACAATCAGCCTCATCAGCCATCCCAGCAAGGTCATGCTGAAAGTACTGCTGAACAGATTAAAACCTCAAGCAGAGAAAATCATTGCTGAAGAGCAGGCAGGTTTCAAACCAGGTAGGAGCACCACCGAATAGATCTTCAAACTGAGAGTCCTGTGTGAGAAACATCTACAACACCAACAAGATCTGTACCATGTCTTTATAGACTTTAATAAAGCATTTGACAGAGTCTGGCATGCTGCGCTGTGGGCCACAATGAGAAGCTACAACATCAGCTCCAAGATCATCAAAGTCGTCGAACATCTCTATGACAGAGCGACCAGCGCAGTCCTGTTCAATGGTACCACAGGCGAATGGTTCAGGACAACGGTCGGAGTCAGACAGGGCTGTCTATTCTCCCTCACACTCTTCAACCTCTTCCTCGAAAGGATAATAACTGATGCCCTAGCAGACCACGAAGTATCAATCAGCATCTGTGGCAGAAAGATCACCAACTTATGTTTTGCTGATGACATTGATGGATTAGCAGGAAGTGACGAGGAGCTGACTAGTCTTGTCGAGCACCTGGACAAGACCTCACAGGCATATGGCATGGAGATCAGCGCCGAGAAGACCAAGGTGCTAACGAACAATCCTCGGGGCTTCAAAATGGAAATCAAAGTGAAGGGCCAAAAACTGGAAGCTGTGAACAACTTCAAATACCTGTAATCTATCGTGACTGATGAAGGGTCCAAACCAGAGATACTGTCCAGGATAGCCCAAACAACAGCACCATTGGCAAAGTTGAAGCCATAATGGCGTGACAGAAATATCACTCTCGCGTCGAAAATCAGGCTCATGCGCACGCTGGACATCTCCGTATTCTTGTATGCATGCGAGTCCTGGACACTCACATCTGAACTACAGAGACGGATACAAGCCCTGGAAATGAGATGCTACCGCAAGATTCTGAACATCTCATATAAAGACCATGTCACGAATGAGGAAGTCAGCAACAGGATCAGGAGAGCAATTGGACAGTACGAAGACCTGCTGTCAATCGTGAAAAGCAGAAAGCTGAAGTGGTACGGTCACGTGTCAAGAGGCAGTGGGCTGGCCAAGACCATCCTGCAAGGTAGCGTACCAGGTGGGAGAAGGAGAGGCAGGCAGAGAAAGAGGTGGGAAGACAACATCAAAGAGTGGACAGGCTTGACCTTTGCTGACTCACAGCGAGCCACAGAGGATAGAGATCGATGGAGGAAGATTGTCCGAAAGCCATCAGTGGTGCCTCAACAACCCATCTCAGGGTTAAGAGACTGAACTGAACTGAACTGAAGTAGAAAGAAGGATTTGTTATCCCTGCAGGTTTACTGGAGGTCCTCACAGCTTTATGGATTAGCTCACTTGGTAGCGGGTCGAATATTTTTTTGTCGCTGGGACATGCTTGGTTGTAGGGGATGCGCGTACGGGTTCGAATCCGCACAGAAGCTTCTTTTTTAAAAATGTGTGTATGGTATGAGAGAGAGAGAGAGAGAGAGAGAGAGAGAGAGAGAGAGAGAGAGAGAGAGAGAGAGAGAGAGAGAGAGAGAGAGAGAGAGAGAGAGAGAGAGAGAGAGACCCCACCCGTTGTTGTACACGTGAGAGGTTGCGGGTTCGAACTTTACTTTGTTTTCGCCCTCTTTTCTCGAGAGGTTGCGGGTTCGAACCCGATCTTTTTTTAATTTTAATGCCAAAACCTGGAAGTTCAGCGCCAGCGGTTTATATATATATATATATATATATATATGTATATTGGAATTTGACTAATAGGACACGTTCACTTCCAGTCTCCGTCTTCTCTGTCGGTGGACGCTTCCAAGTTCTGTTCACTGTCATCCATGCCTCGCCTCCCGCTTGAATTTCTCTGTTGAAGCTTTGTTAGCTCGAGGTGTCTTCTGCTAATCGCCTCACCCATGAAAAAAACCTGGCAGTGATGGCACAATGTAGAGCGATCAACGCATCATTCCATTCGTCAGCTAGTATCGGTTTGGAACACTCCACAGGAACGGAAGATGATGATGACACCATGTCGTATCTGTCTGTCACTATGTAGTCGTCAGTGGCCATTAAAAAAATTGCTGCCCAATAATCAGAGGGTAAAATATAAAAATGTTTGCACTGCATGTACGGATTATAAAACGCTACATGGAACAAACATTTTCCTTTGCTTTCTTTTCCAACCCACGACGGAGATCTAGAGAGCAGATGGGCCCCTGTCTTTCCTTCTGTTTTGCACCATGAGTCTGTCATGGTTTTCAAGGCTTCTGCCATGAGAGCGTGGACACAGCCTGCCACTGCACGTGGTGCTGCAACGAGTGCGTCTCTCTCAGGCGTCGCTTCCATCCACAGCTTGGGGCTGTTCATTGTGTCGTCTGCCTGTGTGATGGTTTGGTGTTCGCTGTCTGTGTGATGGCTTGGAGTTCACTGCCTGTGTGATGGTTTGGTGTTCGCTGTCTGTGTGATGGCTTGGAGTTCACTGTCTGTGTGATGGCTTGGAGTTCACTGCCTGTGTGATGGCTTGGTGTTCACTGCCTGTGTGATGGCTTGGTGTTTGCTGTCTGTGTGATGGCTTGGAGTTCACTGTCTGTGTGATGGCTTGGAGTTCACTGCCTGTGTGATGGCTTGGAGTTCACTGTCTGTGTGATGGCTTGGAGTTCACTGTCTGTGTGATGGCTTGGAGTTCACTGCCTGTGTGATGGCTTGGTGTTTGCTGTCTGTGTGATGGCCTGGTGTTCACTGTCTGGGTTATGGCTTGGTGTTTGCTGCCTGTGTGATGGCTTGGTGTTTGCTGCCTGTGTGATGGCTTGGTGTTCACTGTCTGTGTGATGGTTTGGTGTTCGCTGTCTGTGTGATGGCTTGGTGTTTGCTGTCTGTGTGATGGTTTGGTGTTTGCTGCCTGTGTGATGGTTTGGTGTTTGCTGCCTGTGTGATGGTTTGGTTTTGGCTGTCTGTGTGATGGTTTGGTTTTGGCTGTCTGTGTGATGGTTTGGTGTTTACTGCCTGTGTGATAGTTTGGTTTTTGCTGCCTGTGTGATGGCTTGGTGTTTGCTGTCTGTGTGATGGCTTGGTGTTTGCTGTCTGTGTGATGGTTTGGTGTTTGCTGCCTGTGTGATAGTTTGGTGTTTGCTGTCTGTGTGATGGCTTGGTGTTTGCTGTCTGTGTGATGGTTTTGTGTTTGCTGCCTGTGTGATAGTTTGGTGTCTGCTGCCTGTGTGATGGTTTTGTGTTTGCTGCCTGTGTGATGGTTTGGTGTTCGCTGTCTGTGTGATGGCTTGGTGTTTGCTGCCTGTGTGACGGTTTGGTGTTTGCTGCCTGTGTGATAGTTTGGTGTCTGCTGCCTGTGTGATGGTTTTGTGTTTGCTGCCTGTGTGATGGTTTGGTGTTCGCTGTCTGTGTGATGGCTTGGTGTTTGCTGCCTGTGTGATGGCTTGGTGTTTGCTGCCTGTGTGATGGTGTGGCGTTCACTGTCTGTGTGATGGCTTGGTGTTCATTTTCAGTGGGATGGTTTGGTGTTCACTGTCTGGGTAATGGCTTGGTGTTTGCTGTCTGTGTGATGGCTTGGTGTGCGCTGTCTGTGTGATGGCTTGGTGCTCACTGTCTGGGTAATGGCTTGGTGTTCACTGTCTGGGTGATGGCTTGGTGCTTGCTGCCTGTGTGATGGCTTGGTGTTTGCTGCCTGTGTGATGGTTTGGTGTTCACTGCCTGTGTGATGGCTTGGTGTTTGCTGCCTGTGTGATGGTTTGGTGTTTGTTGTCTGTGTGATGGTTTGGTGTTTGCTGCCTGTGTGATGGCTTGGTGTTTGCTGTCTGTGTGATGGTTTGGTGTTCACTGCCTGTGTGATGGTTTGGTGTTCACTGCCTGTGTGATGGTTTGGTGTTTGCTGTCTGTGTGAGGGTTTGGTAATTGCTGTCTGTGTGATGGTTTGGTGTTTGCTGTCTGTGTGATGGTTTGGTGTTCACTGCCTGTGTGATGGTTTGGTGTTTGCTGTCTGGGTGATGGTTTGGTGTTTGCTGTCTGTGTGATGGCTTGGTGTTTGCTGCCTGTGTGACGGTTTGGTGTTCACTGTCTGTGTGATGGCTTGATGTTTGCTGCCTGTGTGATGGCTTGGTGTTTGCTGCCTGTGTGATGGCTTGGTGTTTGCTGCCTGTGTGATGGCTTGGTGTTCACCGTCTGTGTGATGGCTTGGTGTTTGCTGCCTGTGTGATGGTTTGGTGTTTGCTGTCTGTGTGATGGTTTGGTGCTTGCTGCCTGTGTGATGGCTTGGTGTTCACTGCCTGTGTGAAGGCTTGGTGTTCACTGTCTGTGTGATGGTTTGGTGTTCACTGTCTGTGTGATGGTTTGGTGTTTGCTGCCTGTGTGATGGTTTGGCGTTTGCTGCCTGTGTGATGGTTTGGTGTTTGCTGTCTGTGTGATGGTTTGATGTTTGCTGCGTGTGTGATGGTTTGGTGTTTGCTGCCTGTGTGATGGCTTGGTGTTTGCTGCCTGTGTGATGGCTTGGTGTTCACTGTCTGTGTGATGGTTTGGTGTTTGCTGCCTGTGTGATGGTTTGGCGTTTGCTGCCTGTGTGATGGTTTGGTGTTTGCTGTCTGTGTGATGGTTTGATGTTTGCTGCGTGTGTGATGGTTTGGTGTTTGCTGTCTGTGTGATGGCTTGGTGTTCACTGTCTGTGTGCTGGTTTGGTGTTCACTGCCGGTGTGATCGCTTGGTGTTCACTGCCTGTGTGATGGTTTGGTGTCTGTGTGAAGGCTTGGTGTTCGCTGTCTGTGTGCTGGTTTGGTGTTCACTGCCGGTGTGATCGCTTGGTGTTCACTGCCTGTGTGATGGTTTGGTGTTTGCTGCCTGTGTGATGGCTTGGTGTTCACTGTCTGTGTGATGGTTTGGTGTTTGCTGCCTGTGTGATGGTTTGATGTTTGCTGTCTGTGTGATGGTTTGGTGTTCGCTGTCTGTGTGATGGTTTGGTGTTTGCTGCCTGTGTGATGGTTTGGTGTTTGCTGCCTGTGTGATGGCTTGGTGTTCGCTGTCTGTGTGATGGCTTGGTGTTTGCTGTCTGTGTGATGGCTTGGTGTTTGCTGCCTGTGTGATGGTTTGGTGTTTGCTGTCTGTGTGATGGTTCGGTGTTTGCTGTCTGTGTGATGGCTTGGTGTTTGCTGTCTGTGTGAAGGTTTGGTGTTTGCTGCCTGTGTGATGGTTTGGTGTTCGCTGTCTGTGTGATTGTTTGGTGTTTGCTGCCTGTGTGATGGTGTGGTGTTTGCTGCCTGTGTGATGGCTTGGTGTTTGCTGCGTGTGTGATGGTTTGGTGTTCACTGTCTGTGTGATGGTGTGGTGTTTGCTGCCTGTGTGATGGCTTGGTGTTCGCTGTCTGTGTGATTGTTTGGTGTTTGCTGCCTGTGTGATGGCTTGGTGTTCGCTGTCTGTGTGATTGTTTGGTGTTTGCTGTCTGTGTGATGGTGTGGTGTTTGCTGCCTGTGTGATTGTTTGGTGTTTGCTGCCTGTGTGATGGTTTGGTGTTTGCTGCCTGTGTAATGGCTTGGTGTTTGCTGCCTGTGTGATTGTTTGGTGTTTGCTGCCTGTGTGATGGTGTGGTGTTTGCTGCCTGTGTGATGGCTTGGTGTTTGCTGCGTGTGTGATGGTGTGGTGTTTGCTGCCTGTGTGATAGTGTGGCGTTCACTGTCTGTGTGATGGCTTGGTGTTTGCTGTGTGTGTGATGGCTTGGTGTTTGCTGCGTGTGTGATGGTTTGGTGTTTGCTGCCTGTGTGATAGTGTGGCGTTCACTGTCTGTGTGATGGCTTGGTGTTTGCTGCCTGTGTGATGGCTTGGTGTTTGCTGCGTGTGTGATGGTTTGGTGTTCACTGTCTGTGTGATGGTGTGGTGTTTGCTGCCTGTGTGATGGCTTGGTGTTCGCTGTCTGTGTGATTGTTTGGTGTTTGCTGCCTGTGTGATGGTGTGGTGTTTGCTGCCTGTGTGATGGCTTGGTGTTTGCTGCCTGTGTGATGGTTTGGTGTTCACTGTCTGTGTGATTGTTTGGTGTTTGCTGCCTGAGTGATGGTGTGGTGTTTGCTGCCTGTGTGATGGCTTGGTGTTTGCTGCGTGTGTGATGGTGTGGTGTTTGCTGCCTGTGTGATAGTGTGGCGTTCACTGTCTGTGTGATGGCTTGGTGTTTGCTGTGTGTGTGATGGCTTGGTGTTTGCTGCGTGTGTGATGGTTTGGTGTTTGCTGCCTGTGTGATAGTGTGGCGTTCACTGTCTGTGTGATGGCTTGGTGTTTGCTGTGTGTGTGATGGCTTGGTGTTTGCTGCGTGTGTGATGGTTTGGTGTTTGCTGCCTGTGTGATAGTGTGGCGTTCACTGTCTGTGTGATGGTTTGGTGTTTGCTGCCTGTGTGATGGCTTGGTGTTTGCTGCGTGTGTGATGGTGTGGTGTTTGCTGCCTGTGTGATGGCTTGGTGTTTGCTGCGTGTGTGATGGCTTGGTGTTTGCTGCCTGTGTGATGGTTTGGTGTTTGCTGCGTGTGTGATGGCTTGGTGTTCGCTGTCTGTGTGATGGTTTGGTGTTCACTGCCTGTGTGATGGCTTGGTGTTTGCTGTCTGTGTGATGGTTTGGTGTTCGCTGTCTGTGTGATGGCTTGGTGTTTGCTGTCTGTGTGATGGTTTGGTGTTCACTGCCTGTGTGATGGCTTGGTGTTCGCTGTCTGTGTGATGACTTGGTGTTCACTGCCTGAGGGATGGCTTGGTGTTCACTGCCTGTGTGATGGCTTGGTGTTTGCTGTCTGTGTGATGGTTTGGTGTTCGCTGTCTGTGTGATGGCTTGGTGTTTGCTGTCTGTGTGATGGCTTGGTGTTCACTGCCTGAGTGATGGCTTGGTGTTTGCTGCCGGTGTGATGGCTTGGTGTTTGCTGCGTGTGTGATGGTTTGGTGTTCGCTGTCTGTGTGATGGCTTGGTGTTTGCTGTCTGTGTGATGGCTTGGTGTTTGCTGTCTGTGTGATGGTTTGATGTTTGCTGTCTGTGTGATGGTTTGGTGTTTGCTGTCTGTGTGATGGCTTGGTGTTTGCTGTCTGTGTGATGGTTTGATGTTCGCTGTCTGTGTGATGGCTTGGTGTTTGCTGTCTGTGTGATGGTTTGGTGTTTGCTGTCTGTGTGATGGCTTGGTGTTTGCTGTCTGTGTGATGGCTTGGTGTTTGCTGCCTGTGTGATGGCTTGGTGTTTGCTGCCTGTGTGATGGCTTGGTGTTTGCTGCGTGTGTGATGGCTTGGTGTTCGCTGTCTGTGTGATGGCTTGGCGTTCACTGTCTGTGTGATGGTTTGATGTTTGCTGCCTGTGTGATGGCTTGGCGTTCACTGTCTGTGTGATGGCTTGGTGTTTGCTGTCTGTGTGAAGGCTTGGCGTTCACTGTCTGTGTGATGGCTTGGTGTTTGCGGCCTGTGTGATGGCTTGGCGTTCACTGTCTGTGTGATGGTTTGATGTTTGCTGCCTGTGTGATGGTTTGATGTTTGCTGCCTGTGTGATGGCTTGGTGTTTGCTGTCTGTGTGATGACTTGGTGTTCACTGCCTGTGTGATGGCTTGGTGTTCACTGCCTGTGTGATGGCTTGGTGTTCACTGCCTGAGTGATGGCTTGGTGTTCACTGTCTGTGTGATGGTTTGGTGTTCACTGCCTGTGTGATGGCTTGGTGTTCACTGCCTGAGTGATGGCTTGGTGTTCACTGCCTGTGCGATGGCTTGGTGTTCACTGCCTGTGCGATGGCTTGGTGTTCACTGCCTGTGTGATGGCTTGGTGTTCACTGCCTGTGTGATGGCTTGCTGTCCACTGCCTGAGTGATGGCTTGGTGTTCACTGTTTGGGTGATGCTTGGTGTTTGCTGCGTGTTTGATGGCTTGGTGTTTGATGTCTGTGTTATGGTTTGATGTTTGCTGTTTGTGTCAAGGCTTGGTGTTCATTGTGTGTGTGAGGTGGTTCGTTCTTCGTTGTCTGTGTGAAGGCTTGGTGTTCACTGTCTGTGTGATGGCTTGGTGTTTGCTGTCTGTGTGAAGGCTTGGTGTTTGCTGCCTGTGTGAAGGCTTGGTGTTTGCTGTCTGTGTGATGGCTTGGTGTTCGCTGTCTGTGTGAAGGCTTGGTGTTCGCTGTATGTGTGATGGTTTGGTGCTTGCTGTCTGGCTGATGGTATGGTGTTCGCTATATGTGTGATGGTTTGGTGCTTGCTGTGTGGGTGATGGTATGGTGTTCGCTGTCTGTGTGAAGGCTTGGTGTTTGCTGTGTGTGTGATGGCTTGTTGTTTGCTGTCTGTGTGATGGCTTGGTGTTTGCTGCTTGTGTGATGGCTTGGTGTTTGCTGCGTGTGTGATGGCTTGGCGTTCACTGTCTGTGTGATGGTTTGGTGTTTGCTGTCTCTGTGATGGTTTGGTGTTCGCTGTCTGTGTGCAGGCTTGGTGTTCGCTGTATGCGTGATGGTTTGGTGCTCGCTGTCTGTGTGAAGGCTTGGTGTTCACTGCCTGTGTGAAGGCTTGGTGTTCACTGCCTGTGTGATGGCTTGGTGTTCACTGCCTGTGCGATGGTTCGCTGCCTGTGTGATGGTTTGGTGTTCACTGCCTGTGTGATGGCTTGGTGTTTGCTGTCTGTGTGATGGTTCGCTGCCTGTGTGATGGCTTGGTGTTCACTGCCTGTGTGATGGCTTGGTGTTCACTGCCTGAGTGACGGCTTGGTGTTCACTGCCTGTGTGATGGCTTGGTGTTCACTGCCTGTGTGATGGCTTGGTGTTCACTGTCTGTGTGAAGGCTTGGTGTTCGCTGTATGTGTGTTGGTTTGGTGCTTGCTGTCTGGGTGATGGTATGGTGTTCGCTGTCTGTGTGAAGGCTTGGTGTTTGCTGTGTGTGTGATGGCTTGTTGTTTGCTGCCTGTGTGATGGCTTGGTGTTTGCTGCCTGTGTGATGGCTTGGTGTTTGCTGCGTGTGTGATGGCTTGGTGTTTGCTGCCTGTGTGATGGCTTGGTGTTTGCTGCCTGTGTGATGGCTTGGCGTTCACTGTCTGTGTGATGGCTTGGTGTTTGCTGTCTCTGTGATGGTTTGGTGTTCGCTGTCTGTGTGCAGGCTTGGTGTTCGCTGTATGTGTGATGGTTTGGTGCTCGCTGTCTGTGTGAAGGCTTGGTGTTCACTGCCTGTGTGATGGCTTGGTGTTCACTGCCTGTGTGATGGTTCGCTGCCTGTGTGATGGCTTGGTGTTCACTGCCTGTGTGATGGCTTGGTGTTCACTGCCTGAGTGACGGCTTGGTGTTCACTGCCTGTGTGATGGCTTGGTGTTCACTGCCGGTGTGATGGCTTGGTGTTCACTGCCTGTGTGATGGCTTGGTGTTCACTGCCTGTGTGAAGGCTTGGTGTTCGCTGCCTGTGTGAAGGCTTGGTGTTCACTGCCTGTGTGAAGGCTTGGTGTTCACTGCCTGTGTGAAGGCTTGGTGTTCGCTGTCTGTGTAATGGTTTGGTGTTCGCTGTCTGTGTGCAGGCTTGGTGCTCGCTGTATGTGTGATGGTTTGGTGTTTGCTGTCTGAGAGATTGTTTGGTGCTCGCTGTCTGTGTGAAGGCTTGGCGTTCATTGTGTGTGTGATGGTTTGGTGTTCACTGTCTGGGTGATGGTTTGGTGCTCGCTGTCTGTGTGATGGTTTGGTGCTCGCTGCCTGTGTGATGGTTTGGTGCTCGCTGTCTGGGTGATGGTTTGGTGCTCGCTGTCTGGGTGATGGTTTGGTGCTCGCTGTCTGTGTGATGGCTTGGTGTTCATTGTGTGTGTGCAGGCTTGGTGTGTGTGTGATGGCTTGGTGTTCACTGCCTGTGTGATGGCTTGGTGTTCATTGTGTGTGTGCAGGCTTGGTGTGTGTGTGATGGCCTGGTGTTTGCTGTCTGTGTGATGGTTTGGTGCTCGCTGTCTGTGTGATGGTTTGGTGCTCGCTGTCTGTGTGATGGCTTGGTGTTCACTGCCTGTGTGATGGCTTGGTGTTCACTGCCTGTGTGAAGGCTTGGTGTTTGCTGCCTGTGTGATGGCTTGGTGTTCATTGTGTGTGTGCAGGCTTGGTGTGTGTGTGATGGCTTGGTGTTCACTGCCTGTGTGATGGCTTGGTGTTCATTGTGTGTGTGCAGGCTTGGTGTGTGTGTGATGGCTTGGTGTTTGCTGCCTGTGTGATGGTTTGGTGCTCGCTGTCTGTGTGATGGCTTGGTGTTCACTGCCTGTGTGATGGCTTGGTGTTCATTGTGTGTGTGCAGGCTTGGTGTGTGTGTGATGGCTTGGTGTTCACTGCCTGTGTGATGGCTTGGTGTTCATTGTGTGTGTGCAGGCTTGGTGTGTGTGTGATGGCCTGGTGTTTGCTGTCTGTGTGAAGGTTTGGTGCTCGCTGTCTGTGTGAAGGCTTGGTGTTCACTGCCTGTGTGAAGGCTTGGTGTTCACTGTCTGTGTGAAGGCTTGGTGTTCATTGTGTGTGTGCAGGCTCGGTGTGTGTGTGATGGCCTGGTGTTTGCTGTCTGTGTGAAGGTTTGGTGTTCGCTGTCTGTGTGAAGGCTTGGTGTTCATTCTGTGTGTGAGAGATGGTTCGTTCTTCGTTGTCTGTGTGAAGGCTTGCTGTCTGGGTGATGGCCTGGTGTTCGCTGTATGTGTGATGATTTGGTGTTTGCTGCCTGTGTGATGGCTTGGTGTCTGTGTGAAGGCTTGGTGTTCGCTGTCTGTGTGCTGGTTTGGTGTTCACTGCCAGTGTGATGGTTTGGTGTTTGCTGCCTGTGTGATGGCTTGGTGTTTGCTGCTTGTGTGATGGCTTGGTGTTCACTGCCAGTGGGATGGCTTGGTGTTTGCTGTCTGTGTGATGGCTTGGTGTTCACTGTCTGTGTGATGGTTTGGTGTTCGCTGTCTGTGTGATGGCTTGGTGTTCGCTGTCTGTGTGATGGTTTGGTGTTCGCTGTCTGTGTGATGGCTTGATGTTCACTGTCTGTGTGATGGCTTGGTGTTCACTGTCTGTGTGATGGTTTGGTGTTCGCTGTCTGTGTGATGGATTGGTGTTCGCTGTCTGTGTGATGGTTTGGTGTTCGCTGTCTGTGTGATGGTTTGGTGTTCGCTGTCTGTGTGATGGTTTGGTGTCTGTGTGAAGGCTTGGTGTTCGCTGTCTGTGTGATGGTTTGGTGTTCGCTGTCTGTGTGATGGTTTGGTGTCTGTGTGAAGGCTTGGTGTTCGCTGTCTGTGTGAATTCTTGGTGTTCACTGTCTGTGTGATGGCTTGATGTTCACTGCCTGTGTAATGGCTTGCTGTCCATTGTGTGTTGGTTTGGCGTCTATTCTCTGTGTGATGGTTTGGTGTTCACATTGTATACACGTCTTTGCATACACTGTCAGTGTAGTGGCTTGGTGTCCACTTTGTGATGGCTTTGTGTTCACTGTGCAGTGGCTTTGTGTCCACCGTCTGTGTGATGACTTTGAATCCACTGTGTGTGTGATGGCTTGGTGTCCGTTGTCTAGTGGCTTGGTGTCCACTGTCTGTTTAGTGACATAGTGCCCGATGTCTGTGTAGGGGTTTTGTGTCCACTGTCTGTTTAGTGGCTTGATATCCACTGTGTAGTCATTTAGTGTCCACTGTATATGTAGTGACATAGTGCCCGATGTCTGTGTAGGAGTTTTGTGTCCACTGTGTGGTGTATGGCCTTGCACTGTTTTTTCAATTTTTCGTACCTACTGCTAGTTGTGTTCGTGGGTGACTGCTTTCAGAAACTGATTGTGTAAAACTCAGAAATGTTTGTTGTTTACGCAAGGACTGCAACGCAAGCACTACAGTGGAATGAGCTGAATAGTGTCTGGTATGTTTTTCCAATTCTGCCCTGAACTGCCTTGTCTTCATTCTTCGTATTTTCAGTCTTTCAGGTCTGACATCCAAAGCAAATACAAACCACACAGTAAGAAGTTACAATCATCCTATGTGCTTTAGAAACTCGTTGTCATTACCGTCTCGTCATCATTCAGTGGTAAATGGTCTCAGCGAATGAAACGGAACACAGCTCTTGAGATCCGGTACCTTCAAGCTCTGCTTGTAGCAGTATGATCTGGTCAAACGTGCAGCATTGTTGCAATTCTTGGAAGGAGCGATCGGAACCCATTCAGTCGGCCATCTGAAGGCACTGAGTGCTTTCACAGCCACATTTCCATCAGGCGGATAGATCCTGTTCGCTATGCATTACATATGCGGTAGTTGAAGCAAGGGTAGCCGACACCCAAAGCCGCTCGATGCGCCCCTCATCAGCTGGAACCCTTGGCTGCTGGGCTTCCGGAGTCTGCTGCAATAGCTCAGCCAGGGGCGGCCCCAAGCCGTGCGTTCAAACTACCCTGGAAGACCGACCCCACCCCATGCGCAACGACAAACTGGTCACCAAACGTCATATCCACCTCAATGAAACATCAGTACACACATCTACCAGCCAAAGAGGAAACTCAACATTTAGCATTCATCCACCCTTCCTTCCAGTAAAACAGTCT
>JAWQFJ010001805.1:0-2500 GCA_034096865.1 Theodoxus fluviatilis | reverse complement strand
AGAAGCATTGCCGAAATCAAGGAGAAATGGAGCAAGCTAGCTTCTGATGCTCGTGTGCAGCTGCGGGCTCGGAAAAATCCTCCAACAGGATCTGGGAAAAGTCGCGAGATGCCGTTCCTCGATTTGATGGACGATATTTTCGGAGAATCCGTCTTAATTGACGGCATTGAAGGCGGCATCGACACGGGCGATGCCGATGTTGGATCGAACCTTCAGCAAGAAGAAGCCGAAGGTAAGCTACCTATTGTTACTTTTCCCCCATCTCTCCCGCCCCTGGGATTGAACCACGGCACATGATTTGTGCATGAATGTATAGGTGAACATCGATTGATGCACCCAGCAGTTGGTTAAACGTCTAGACGTGCCAACAAGAATGAAAGTTGTGATACATGTCCATGGGATCTTCCCAGTAGGCCTATCCATGGTGTTCAATGTACCTATTGTTACTTAGTCAGGGAACGAAATACAGGAAAATGTCAGGGTGGAAACTGTCAGAAGGAATCAGAGCAAACAATTTAATATGATACTCGTAATTGGGGAAGGGGGGGGGGGGGGGGGGTAGTTTGACGGAGATGGGACTCGGGTGAGAGACAGGGAGACCACAGATACACTGATACTATAGCGATAGGTTTTTTTGTATGTCAGAAATGCTAACACCTTCCTGAACTTCTTCTGTTCCTACCAGATGCAGGTGACAGTGAAAACAGCACATGCATACCGAGTCGTGAAGATGTCATTGGCTTCACTGTGGATGCTGATGAAGACGTCATAATCCACTACCAGCAACCACTGACATTTGATGCCATCAGAGAGACTGACACTGGAATCTGTCATGCGAGAAAAGGTATACATGTGCTCTACCATTATTTTTAAAGATTTATTTATTGCTTCACATCTAGCTGACTGCATAGAGTCGTATGAAAAAAAAACACCATTAGACGAATGTCACCAGCCCCATAGATTAACCATATTAATCATAAGAAATTATTTTATTTTATCTACCAGACTTGTTGACAATAATCTAGTCTGTGAGGCAGACTGCAATACATTTAAAGTATAAAAGCCGACAAAATAACACAAAAAGACTAATTTAGTAACATTACCGACAATGCAGCACTAAAAGGTAAAACCCAGTCACTATGTTCCAAGGACTGTTTAATTGACTACCGTTAGTCCCTCCACTGGTATCATTTCATCATGATATAGCGCATACTTATTTGAACATTCTATTCACTTTTATCTATGAGCTTCCAAATGCAATTATATACAGGGAACAATAAAAAGCATAGATTGTGTAAACCAACTTTCCTCACGTCAATTGCTGTTGAAGGAACTGACAATGTGCTAGCAAAAGGCAGACGTTTTGTGTGTGTGTGGTTGGGGTTGTGCTTGTATATGTGTACTAGTGGGTGTGTGGGTGTCCAGATACTAGTAGTGGTGAAGTATGAAATGTTCACAGAGAATAAATTGGTAGAGTTGACAGTTGACAGTGGGACATGTGTACACATGAACAAGAATGATGCAATAAACTATACAATAATTAAGTATGATAGATTAATTTGTCATCGGCATACCTGCATTTAAATAAAACAAACGCAAATATAAACTTTTCCATTCAGCCATTTAATTCTGTCAAAAAAGTGAATTTTACTGTAGGCCAAATAGTGATAATACATTGATAACAAAACTAAAATACCAACACCAGTTAATGTCTAGCATTTATCATGTACGTAACATAACAACTGTTATCATCATCTTAATTAGTGCATATAAAAGTATGTTCAGAATACAAATGCCCAGTTTCTTCATTCCATCTCTATCAAAAAAATAAATAACAAATACGAAATAATATTAACAAAGCAAACCTTGATACATGTACTTGTGAAGAAGAACACGTACACAGGCACTCACACTAGTGCACACATTGCTCACACATCGGCATACCCTCTCACCTTCTCACAAACCACACTCCTGTGGTATTGCAGAACTATATTAGCATTAAGATTATAAAAGAATCACAGCGTGTTCAAGTAAAGCATTTACAACTAGTGTTCGTTCAAAGCAAGCCTAAGCTGTCAAAACATAAACAGCCATGAACATAGCCTACTTACAAAGTCATGTACACAGCTTACCCACACAGTCAATCATATACACAGCCTATTGACACAGTCAGGAGGAAGAATTATGTAGGCTTGTGTTGTCTACATTTTCTATTTCGCTTTCATTTGAGGACCCAAATTGAAAACTAATATTTGTGCTCTTCATATCATCAAGACTTGGCAAATAATCACTTACATTATGGCTCACAGATACATCAGGGTGATTTACTACACATTCACCTATATCCACAATGTCAGAAGTAGCCTTCTCTTCAAGTACATGTACAGTATCAGGCAACACACGTCAATACTTTTGTCGATGACGCATTTCCAGAATTACACAAAGAACAAGATTGTCCAGAAACCTTATCATGCATATCATGTGCATTGACAGTAGCATC
>JAWQFJ010001804.1:27500-30152 GCA_034096865.1 Theodoxus fluviatilis | reverse complement strand
CAGAGTAGCAACTATTGTGTCAAGAGTAGCAACCATGGCATCTAGAGTAGCAACTCAGGTGTCTAGAGTAGCAACTATGGCATCTTGAGTAGCAACTCAGGTGTCTAGAGTGGCAACTATTGTGTCAAGAGTAGCAACTCAGGTGTCTAGAGTAGCAACTATGGCATGTAGAGTAGCAACTCAGGTGTCTAGAGTAGCAACTATTGTGTCAAGAGTAGCAACTAAGGTGTCTAGAGTAGAAACTATGGCATCTAGAGTAGCAACTCAGGTGTCTAGAGTGGCAACTATTGTGTCAAGAGTAGCAACTAAGGTGTCTAGAGTAGCAACTAAGGCGTCTAAAGTAGCAACTAGGGTGTCTAGAGTAGCAACTATTGTGTCAAGAGTAGCAACTAGGGTGTCTAGAGTAGCAACTATGGCATCTAGAGTAGCAACTCAGGTGTCTGGAGTAGCAACTATTTTTTCAAGAGTAGCTACTGAGGTGTCTAGAGTAGCAACTAAGGTGTCTAGAGTCACAACTAAGGTGTCTAGAGTAGCAACTATTGTGTCAAGAGTAGCAACTAAGGTGTCTAGAGTAGCAACTAAGGTGTCTAGAGTAGCAACTAGGGTGTCTAGAGTAGCAACTATTGTGTCAAGAGTAGCAACTCAGGTGTCTAGAGTAGCAACTAAGGTGTCTAGAGTAGCAACTAAGGTGTCTAGAGTAGCAACTAAGGCATCTAGAGTAGCAACTAAGGTCACCAGACCCCCAAATTCGTAAAATCATCTCCTCAGGCTACATGCACCTACACCGCATTTGGAGTATCAGGGATTGTCTGACTGAAAAGACTGCAGCAGCCCTGGTGGTGACTCTTGTGTTGTCCCATCTTGATTACTGCAACAGTCTGCTGACTGCTGCAACCAACGGTCAATTGCAGAAACTTCAGCGTCTTCAGAATTCTGCAGCTAGGGTAGTGAAGCGACTGCCGAGGTGGGCTCGCATAACCCCTGTTCTCAGTGACCTTCATTGGCTTCCAGTTCGCCAACGGGTGGAATTTAAGACCCTCTCCATCGTGTTTAAGTGTGAAACTGGTGAAGCCCCAACCTACCTCGGAGAACTCCTTAGACCTCACAACCCCACAAGGAATCTCCGTTCCTCAAAAAGAAGACTATTGATTGTCCCACAAACAAGGTTACGGAGCTTCGGTGACCGCTCCTTCAGCGTTGTTGGACCGAGACTCTGGAACCAACTTCCTGAGGGTCTGAGGGTTAGTCCATCCTTGGCCGCATTTAAAACTGGCCTCAAAACTTTTTTATTTCGTCTTGTCGCGCCATGAGCATGTTTATCGTGATAATGGCGCAGTAAAAATGAAAATACATACATACATACATAGAGTAGCAACTATTGTGTCAAGAGTAGCAACTAAGGTGTCTAGAGTAGCAACTAAGGTGTCTAGAGTAGCAACTAGGATGTCTAGAGCAGCAACTCAGGTGTCCAGAGTAGCAACTATGGCATGTAGAGTAGCAACTCAGGTGTCTAGAGTAGCAACTATTGTGTCAAGAGTTGCAACTAAGGTGTCTAGAGTAGCAACTATAGCATGTAGAGTAGCAACTCAGGTGTCTAGAGTTGCAAGTATGGCATCTAGAGTAGCAACTCAGGTGTCTAGAGTAGCAACTATTGTGTCAAGAGTAGCAACTAAGGTATCTAGTGTAGCAACTAAGGTGTCTAGAGTAGCAACTCAGGTGTCTAGAGTAGCAACTATTGTGTCAAGAGTAGCACCTAAGGTGTTTAGAGTAGCAACTATGGCATGTAGAGTAGCAACTCAGGTGTCTAGAGTAGCAACTATGTCATGTAGAGTAGCAACTCAGGTGTCTAGAGTAGCAACTCAGGTGTCTAGAGTGGCAACTAAGGCATCCAGAGTAGCAACTATGGCATGTAGAGTAGCAACTAAGGTGTCTAGAGTAGCAACTCAGGTGTCTAGAGTGGCAACTATCGTGTCAAGAATAGCAACTAAGGTGTCTAGAGTAGCAACTATGGCATGTAGAGTAGCAACTCAGGTGTCTAGAGTGGCAACTATTGTGTCAAGAGTAGCAACTAAGGTGTCTAGAGTAGCAACTATGGCATCTAGAGTAGCAACTCAGGTGTCTAGAGTGGCAACTATTGTGTCAAGAGTAGCTACTAAGGTGTCTAGAGTAGCAACTATGGCATCTAGAGTAGCAACTCAGGTGTCTAGAGTAGCAACTATTGTGTCAAGAGTAGCAACTAAGGTGTCTAGAGTAGCAACTACGGTGTCTAGAGTAGCAACTATGGCATCTAGAGTAGCAACTCAGGTGTCTGGAGTAGCAACTATTGTGTCAAGAGTAGCAACTAAGGTGTCTAGAGTAGCAACTATCGCATGTAGAGTAGCAACTCAGGTGTCTAGAGTAGCAACTATTGTGTCAAGAGTAGCAACTATGGCATGTAGAGTAGCAACTAAGGTGTCTAGAGTAGCAACTCAGGTGTCAAGAGTAGCAACTATTGTGTCAAGAGTAGCAACTCAGGTGTCTATAGTAGCAACTATGGCATCTAGAGTAGCAACTCAGGTGTCTAGAGTAGCAAATATTGTGTCAAGAGTAGCAACTAAGGTGTCTAGAGTAGCAACTATGGCATGAAGAGTAGCAACTCAGGTGTCTAGAGTA
>JAWQFJ010001804.1:20000-22500 GCA_034096865.1 Theodoxus fluviatilis | reverse complement strand
GCCTACAGCGTCCTTGACCCTGCCATCAGAGACCTGCCATGTGTCCCTCCCGTCTACCAAGGTCTCGCCCAGTCTGGTGTCCATGGCAACCCACAGTCAAGTGACAATGGTGACCATGGCAACCAGACCTACACCAATGTTCCAGCTGAGGGTCCCTACGCTATGCCCTATGACGTCACACACTGACTGTTCCAGTATTAATATTCACAACGCTTGACTTACTACCCGTAGTTGCGAATTGTGTATATGCTTTAATTAATATTTGTATTTTGATCCTGTTGCAAGTGCATCGTGTTTAGTCAGGCATTTACTTGCCTGTGCGCTGAATCAAAATCAAGTGGAAGTTTTGGCGGAGAATGTAGCGAGCAGGGGGGGGGGGGGGGGGGGCACTGGAAAAGGGCCCTGATGCTTGAATGTAGGGGTAGAAAGGGGGTGAGGGTGAACACACATGCGATCCTCCTTTTCCAAAGTCACAAGGGACCTTTCAGTAGTGCCAACAGGCATGACTGTACTATGTAGAGGCGTGATACGTCGGTGAGACGGGGCAGACATTGAGGCAGCGGTTGAACAAGCACAGGACAACGATCAGGGACAGCTCCCTTCTTCCGGTTGCGGAGCACATTAGCGAGCCAGCCCACTCGACAGTGAGTGAGCATGCTCGCGAGAGGCCTCCAGGACCAATGACGTCGGCGTGTGGCGGAGCAGTGACTCGCTGGGAAATTGAAAACCCATGAGGTTGGCCTAAACCGTGACTTCGGGTTCATGAGTCACTGCATGTGATTCCCCGGGGTCCACGCCTCATGGGTGGCCTCTCACTCACGTGAGCGCGCTTCAGGGACTCATTTCCCGTGCGTGTCGCCCGGTGTGAGCAGTTAGACTCTGTACTCACTACATTTGTATTTAACCTTTTACTCTGCGCCTCTTTTCGCACACCTGAAGAAGGAGCACCGAGTTCCGAAAGCTTGTGTATAATAAAGCAGTTGGACCAAAGTCCCCCCTTGTTTTCTTCATTGTACTATACTGAGTGACGTTGTGGGTTTTCATAGCGGTCAAGTGCTGCCAAAGTCATGTATACATCAATGTAAAGAAAAAAAAGTAATTCCTCTTCGGACCTGCAGTTGGTGTTTTTTTTTTTTTGGGGGGGGGGGATATGCACGAGTGAATAAATAATATTGTGTCAAAATATCTCACTTTGTCATTTTTCGTACTTTATCCTTGTTTTCTAATGCAGGTTACATACATTATGCAATGCAGAACTGTGGAAATAGCCGTTGAAATGCGGTAAAACAATATACTGTGAGAACAAACGTAATGCATGAAATGCATGTCTCTCTCTGTCTCTCTCTCTCTCTCTCTCTCTCTCTCTCTTCCATCTATCTCTTTCTCTCTTCTCTCTCTCCTCTCTTTCTCCTCTCTCTTTCTCTCTCTCCTCGTCTCTTTCACCCCCCCCTCTCTCTCTCTCTCTCTTTCTCTCCATCTATCTCTTTCTCTCTATCTCTCTACTCTCTCTCTCTCTCTCTCTCTCTCTCTCTCTCTCTCTCTCTCTCTTCCTCTCTCTCAGCGGAAAACTATTTGAAGTATGTCCTCCTTACTCACCGTGACTCACTCCTTACTATTCACTGCCGCGAGGAAATTGGTGAACGCAGAATCATGGTGTTACATGTATTGATAAAAAATGCATGTTAATTGCAAGAATAACTTGTTGATAGGTTGCACTGAAACAACCACAGACCGACAGGAAGTACTCAATCTGATTGTTTGAATTTGCTTTGGGCTGACGGCCTCTACAGTAAACTTCATTCCAGTTCACTGAAGGGTGTAGGTATAATCGTCCCGACATCCTCTCAGATCTCGATGTAATTTTGTAGAAAGTTTCCTTGTTATAAGAATGATGCCGCTATTCTTGCAGCTGTCCTGCCGCAATGTTTTCAATATTCGTTCATTAATTCATTCGTGTTTTCATTCTTTCATTCATTCACTCTCTTGATTACTTATGCAGTCACTTTTCCATTCATTCATTGTCCATCTATTTTCTTTTGTGTGTATTCATTTCCTTTTTCTTTCTTTTTCTCTTTTTTTTCATGTACACGTTATGTTGAGAATGTTCAAATCTAGAAGAGAACAATAAATATTCCATTGCTACTACGTGACTCAGTACAATGACTTTTCACAGGATGACACTAACTTTAACGTGGCGAGAAGAAACAAACGTCTCAGTCTGTCGTATTAATGTCCCTCTCGTTTAAGAAATTATCATATACATGTAGATTATATACTTCCTTCCGTCTTCATCAACTGGCAGTTTGTGTGCATGACTTTGCCTAAAATGTCGACTGCATTCCATACACAAATCTGCCTTTCTTTCCCCGTCAATTCCCTTAATTTTATTCGCATCAGTCCCTGTGTACTTCTGGTTAACCGTCGTCTCCACCTCTATTCCTCTCTACACAACTCCAACAAGCACCCGTCTCTTCAGACCTTGGCTAGTGTTTGCCTTGCT
>JAWQFJ010001804.1:0-10000 GCA_034096865.1 Theodoxus fluviatilis | reverse complement strand
ATAATTGTATCTGCTACTCCATGCACACACACACACACACACACACACACACACACACACACACACACACACACACACACACACACACACACTCAGATGACTTCAACAAATAGGACTTGTTACAATCACTGAGAAGCACTGATCTAATGTCATATGGAAGAGAGTTCCTCGCCGTTGCACCCGGATGATAGGGCACGATGCGAGTGCAATTTTGAATAAAGGGCAGAGAGTATGAGTATGCAAGCGCGTTAACGAGCGAGCAAGCGATTGAAAGGGTGTGCTTGTTTATGGTTTTTCACGTAGGCCTATTTCATCATATTTTCTGACCAGTTGGTAGTATCGGAATACCTGAAGTCCCATGTCTGATCATATTTGCGTTCATTTCTTTGCATCACAACTATCTTTATATGGACTATCACAATCCAGTTCTACTGCTGCTTGGGCATGACTGTGGACCTTCACCCTTGATTCTTGCAGTGGCGTCTGTCAGGCTAACGCAGGAGACGCCTTGCTTTGTGGGCCAGTCCTGCCGTCTGAAATGTGTCGTCACCTCGGGAGTAGTGGATAGGGGACTCATTGTGAGTGCGGGCAACACTGGCATTGTGCGATGCACGTCCAGGGACAGCTGCTTTGCCAACTTCAATTCCTACGTACTTATCCAAGAGGGACTCAGCACTTCCATCGTAGTCATCAAGGCTTTCGACTCTAGTGTGGATGAGCGTGACTGGACGTGTGTGGACGCTCCACTTGGCCAAGTCAGCACACTACCGCTTACCCATAACGGTGAGCAAACCTGGGAGAACTTTGGGGTATTAAGTTCTTGCAATTTCTTATCGGGGCTGCTACCCTGTGTGGTTACTATGTGTTGTAATCCGGTGTGCGCGTGAATGCGTATGAATGTACAAGGTGAACATTTATGATGCATCTTCGTGGTTGCATGAGTTTGGGTTCAACGTCTATGACATGCCAACAAGAGAAAAAACGTGTCTTAAAAGACGCTTTCTCAACACCATGTGAACTATTGATATGGTGAGCAAACCTATGCCAGGGTCTCAATACCAAACACGTGTCTCGTTGTACGAATACTACTCTCAATCTCAGCGTATTGCAAATGTGTCCCTTGTGTACCGTATACTGTTATGCAGAGTTCCTAAATGTTTAAATATTCCCTCTGAGTATCATTTGGATCCTGCAGAATGTATGATAATCTACAATATTCATCATCAGAAATACGTTATTTTGAGCAAGAAGCCAACAAAAACAAAAACTGGGCATAATTATTTGATGCCACTTACTACATTATGGACGTATCTCAAACCATACCTACGACATATACCATTTTTAGTTTCCAGATTTGACGACAAAGCCACAGTAGACTCTAGAGAAGGAAAACGTGCAGCCTGTTAAATACAAAAAACTGTTCCCATTGCCTGTCATTCACGTGTTGATAGCAGGCAAATCTTAGCATATAACGCAGCAGAAGCAGAGGCAGCAGCATAAGCAACAACACAGCAACAGCGGAACAACGCAAATCATATCAACATCAAATGTAATTAGTCCCCCCCCCCCCCCCCCCCCCCCCCCGAACTATTAGCGGAAGAAAAAACGTAATTAACGTACGAAATCGTTTTTCTGCATCAAATGTTATATGTATAATGTCCATTTAAGCTGCATCAGGGGCATAGCTTGCATCGCGACCTCCTGGTAGTATGCCCTGTAACCAGATGGTTCATAATGAACAACATATCACGCCCAATAATTCAATTACATGGTTACTCAAAGAGACATAATTATGTGACTGAATACTAAAAACAAAGGATGGCTTTTTTGGGTATTGATACTATTCAAAAGCCTAGAGTTTAAGCTTTCAGTTGATAGCATTATATATTTATACATGGAAAACGATGCAAGTTTCAACTATTTGAATAAAAATGCATTGAAAGGCAAAACAGGAGAAAATTGCAACACAAACGTAAGTACATGACTTTTGATTGGTCCAACTTCTAATTTTGTTTACGTTAATTTGCTTTCGATTCTTAGACAAATGCCGCTATTCCTCCACAGGAAGAGACTAAAGAAAACGATATTTGCGGTTATGCGTAATACGCCCGTATGAGCGGAGTCAATCGCACATAAAGAAAACCCAACTTGAACCCAAATTATGTTTGTTTTTAGGTACTTGTGCCAATAAAAGTCTTTTTTCTTTTACATTTTTTTTGTTGATTTGCATAGTTCTTCGGCGTCAGATCGATTCTAGAGGGTTAGTAGAGGTAGAAAATACTCAATAAATAAAATACGCATGTATGACCATTATTGAAGTTACAGGGCTCTATCTCGGAAATGACCCGTGTGATTTCTAATCTGTTTCGTTATGCTCTGTCATAGTCAGGATGTATTGGTACCGGTTGAGAAATGTAGACAATCTGGCCTCTTGTTCAGAACATATCCCATCTCCTCGTCACGTCGATTACCACGTAAACAACTTCTCAGTGTGTTGTGGATATTGTGATGATAATTTCTATGCTAGCAAGAATGCGTTTTCCATTTTTTTCAGTACTACCCTCTGGTCCCCTGACTTTTGACAGCACGTGTGTTTCTGAGCGTGCCATCAGCCCTGCATCTCTTTCTTGTTCTCTCACCAACGTCGGATCTCCTGCTGCCACCCTCACTCTGGTGGTAAGCTACATAATTTGTGTTTTGATATATTGACCAATAACAAACAACTGCAACCCGGGATTGATTGAAAAGATTAAAACAAAAATATTGGTCCGAGCATGTGAGACGAGACGAAACGGTCGACGTTTCGAGTATTACACCCTTCGTCAGGACGAAACAAACACAACAATCGATAATTATGATCCTCCTTCCCTCCTCCTTATTCCCTCCTCCTCCTTCCCTACTCCTCCTTCCCTCCTCCTCCTTCCCTACTCCTCCTTCCCTCCTCCTCCTTCTTCCCTCCTCTTCTTCCCTTACTCCTCCTTCTCCTCCTCCTCCTTCCCTCCTCTTCCTTTCCTCTTCCTCCTTCCCTCCTCCTCCTTCTCCTCCTCCTTCACATCTCCTCCTTCCCTTCACCTCCTTCCGTCCTCCTCCTCCTTCTCTCCTCCTCCTCCTTCCCTCCTCCTCCTTCCCTCCTCCTCCTTCCCTCCTCCTCCTTCCCTCCTCCTCCTTCCATCTTCCCTTCCTACCTCCGTCCCTCCTCTTCCTCCTTAACTCCTCCTCCTTCTCCTCCTCCTTCTCTCCTCCTCCTTCCCTCTTCCTCCTCCTCCTTCCCTCTTCCTCCTCCTCCTCTTCCTCCTCCTCCTCCTCTTCCTCCTTCTCCTCCTCCTCCTCCTGCTCCTGCTCCTCCTGCTCCTGCTCCTCCTCCTCCTCCTCCTCCTCCTCCTCCTCCTCCTCCTCCTCCTCCTCCTCCTCCTCCTCCTCTTTCTCCTCCTCCTCCTCCTGCTCCTCCTTCTCCTTCTTTCTCCTCCTGCTCCTCCTGCTCCTCCTTCTGCTCCTCTTCATGCTCCTTCTCCTCCTTCTCCTCTTCTTCCTCCTCCTCCTCCTCCTCCTCCTCCTCCTCATCCTCCTCCTCCCTCCTCCTCCTTCTCCTCCTCCTCCTCCTTCTCCTCCTCCTCCTCCTCCTCCTACTCCTCCTCCTCCCTCCTCCTCCTCCTCCTCCTCTCCTCTTCCTCCTTCTCCTCTTCCTCCTCCTCCTCCTCCTCCTCTTCCTCCTTCCCTCCTCCTTCTTCCCTCCTCCTCCTTCCTCCTCCTCCTTCCCTCCTCCTCCTCCTCCCTCTTCCACCTACCACCTCCTTCTTCCCTCCTCCTGCTCCTCCTCCTCCTGCTCCTCCTCCTCCTCCTGCTCCTCCTCCTCCTCCTCCTCCTCCTCCTCCTCCTCCTGCTCCTGCTCCTCCTGGTCCTCCTGCTCCTCCTGCTCCTCCTGCTCCTCCTGCTCCTCCTGCTCCTCCTGCTCCTCCTGCTCCTCCTGCTCCTCCTCCTCCTCTCCTCCTCCTCCTCCTGCTCCTCCTCCTCCTCCTCCTCCTTCTCCTTCTCCTTCCTTTCCTTCTTCCTTTCCTCCTCCTTCTCCTCCTCCTGATACCCTCCTGCTCGTCCTCCTGCTCGTCCTCCTCCTCCCACTCCTCCTTCTCCTCTCATTCCTCCTCCTCCAATTCCTCTTCTTTCTCTCATTCCATCGCTTCCTTTCATTCCTCCTCTACCTCACATTCCTCCTCCTTCCGTATCAGCCACTGAAATTAAATTGTTCATGTTAAATTTGCTTGTGTCGACGATTCGTTAATGCATCTCTAGCAAGGGGAAAAAGCAGACCATTCTGGAATACGGAGCCTGATGATTTAGTTTGTGAATATGCTAACATAACGTTGAGGACCAGTTTCCTTGTACAGAAGGTCGCGAAAATTGCAGTGTAGTAACTAAAGTATGTGTTGCTTCCTTCCGTCATTCCATACAAACGTTTCCTCCGTCACGAAAACGGATTACTGTAAAAAAGATGATCAATTAGTTGTAGAGTTTTTATATCTTCGCTTCCTAATTTAAAACGGAATTTCAGGACTCCAGTTCCCTGACTGTGGGGTCCAGCCATACGGGCAGTGTGACAGGGACAGTGACCAGAAGTGGACATGCATCCTGCTCTGTCCGATGGTCAGCCTTCCCCAGCTATTCCCTCAGCATCAGTCCTAAGCTCTGCGAAGTGCAAGGTGAACTTTTAATACTTTTGGACAAGTGAGCTTAGACAATCTTTGTAACAGCAGCGGCAGTAGGAACAAATACAGAAACACAAATAATGACTGTCAAAAACACCAACAAAAACAATGCCATCGGTGATGCATCTGCAATAGCAATGGCAGAAGCAATTGTAAGAAGAATAAAAGCGACGATGACGTGGTTGAAAACAAAAGTAACAACAGGAATATTAAAAAAAGAACAATAGAAATGACATGAACATTTGAGATGAGTCTTCTGATCTACCACATTCTCAAGAGTCTTGGTTTTCTCTCTTCAGTTCCACTTTGATTTATTTTGTCACTTCAGGTCCGATTTAATGAAAAATATATCTTCTACATCTTATAAAGTGCCGTTGTCGTCTTTTCTCAGTGTTTTCTGCTTAATATCTTCAGCTATCTCCAATGCATGTATTTATTTCCCATCAAGCCACTTATCTTACTCAAGACATGTCCTGTACGTACATGGCGGTGGTGGCAGTATTACACCTCTCTCTCTCTCTCTCTCTCTCTCTCTCTCTCTCTCTCTCTCTCTCTCTCTCTCTCCCTCTCTCTCTCTCTCTCTCTCTCTCTCTCTCTCTGTGCGCGCGCGTGTATGTGTGTGCGTATGCGTATATGTGTGTATGTATGTGTTTTGACAAACGTCTCTAAATTTCATCCTATATAATGTTTGCAGTTGTTCCTACTGCAATGTCGGTTGGCCGCAAAGACTTGACCGTGAGGGAGGGTGGCTCAGTGACCCTGACCTGTGAGGCCTGGGGCTTTCCTCTGCCCACTGTGGCGTGGTCTCGAGAAGGTCAAGTCAGGAGGACCAGTGTAAACTCCTCAATGACCACTGAGTCCCTGACACTCACTGCCAACAGAAGCGAAGGAGACTTACAGACCATTGCTTGCATCGCCTCGAACTCCGCAGGGCGGCATTCGACTAACTTCACACTAAACGTCCAGTGTAAGACCAGCAGGGAGAAGTTTCTTGTGTTGAGCGACTTGCAAAGTATTTGCAAGCCTAGGTTGGTGTCAACGCTTGTCTACATTTGACAGCGTTTGCATCTGCATATCAAATGTTGACACATGCTGATACCAGCCTATGTTTGCAAACGGCTCGCCTCTATGTAACTTACGCCTGTAGTTACAAGATTGTTTGTGCAGACCGCCGTACCAGATATATGGCACGGAAGAGGGAATTTCATATGATGCAGACCAGATGGAGAGAAAAGTCTCTATCATGCTGAAGTGTCTCTGTATTTTATGTTTTCTTTCTTTTAATACTGACATCTTATCATATTTTAACGTTTTAGGTTAAGGTAGCATGGAATCAATACTGGCTAAGCCTCGTCTACATTGAGAAAAAATGAAAAATGCTAGACAGTGTGTAAAAAAACTACTATATATTATCAACGCCTATCTGTTGTGTTCTTAAGAAAGAAACTTTCCTGTAAACTACGTTTTAAATGTAAGGAATAGGACTGATTTTACACGGGTGGAAACATATCTACACTAACCCAAATGTGACGAGGGTAAAACAAATCTGGTGGATGTTTTGCAGATTGATATATAGAAGTTTACTGAACAGGACTAAATCAAATCGAAATGCAATATTTTTTAAACACGTGCCCCTCTGACAACATGCATACATGTACATCACCTGAAGGTTCTGCTGATGTAAATCGTAAGAGTTCTTTCACAAAGACATTTTTTTTGTCTTTAACTTTTTAGAGCTTTAAAGTCCAACAAATTTTTTTTTCACACGCACAGATGAAAATGTGCATTCGTCACATGCTCTACATGTACACTTATTCTGCATTTTCAGACCCTCCACCTGGTCTCCCAGTCATCAAAGGCTTGCCGGTGGAATTGGTGGTAACAGAGGGACAAGACCTCAGTCTGATCTGTGAGGTCACTGGAGGCAACCCTCCAGTCAGCAGCGTGACCTCGGCCTGTCCACGTCACAGAAACACGTCACAGGGTGACGTCATCAGACTGGCGTTCACTGCAGGCAGGGGGGACCAGGGTTCCTGTGTCTGCTCCGCCTTCCACGTCCTGGGCTACACCCAGACTGCTGACGTCAGCCTCACCGTCCGCTGTGAGTGCTGCACAGTTGATTTCTCATTTTACTTTCATCTTCTATTACACCGTGCATTCAAATAGTTACTTGTTTGTAAATTCAAAATCACATCTTTTCGTTTTGACGGATACATTTAGCAGAATTAAATCCGTCATAACGTCCGTTTGTCACGCACATAAAAAATCATCTTAATCCTGTAAGAGCCGCGTGAATTCTCTCATTTAGAATATCTCTCTCTCTCTCTTTCTTTTTGTCTGTCTCTTTCTTTCTTTTTGTCTGTCTCTCTCTCTCTCTCTCTCTCTCTTTTTCTGTCTCTTTCTTTCTTTTTGTCTGTCTGTCTCTTTTCTGTCTCGCTCTCTCTCTCTCTCTCTCTCTCTCTCTCTGTCTCTCTCTTTTTCTTTCTTTCTTTCTTTCTGTCTGTCAATCTATCTGTCTCTCTCTCTCTTTCTGTCTCTCTCTCTCTCTCTCACTGTTTCTTTCTCTCTCTCTCTCTCTGTCTTTCTCTGTGTCTCTCTCTGTGTCTCTCTCTGTCTCTCTCTGTATCTATGTCTCTCTCTCTGTCTCTCTCTCTCTGTCTCCCTCTGTCTCTCTCTCTCTCTCTTTCACTGTCTATCTATGTGTCTCTTTCTGTGTCTGCCTCTGTCTGTGTCTGTCTGTGTCTGTCTGTCTGTCTGTCTGCCCGCCCCCCCCCCTCTCTCTCTCTCTCTCTTTCTCTCTCTCTCTCTTTCTCTCTCTCTCTCTATCTCTCTCTCTCTCAGAATACCTGAGGAGGCCGAGGTGGTGGAGGTGGACTGGGTGGAGAGGTTGGCTGAGGTGACGGGGCCCAAGGGCAGAGATGCCCCGGCGCTGGCCTGCTCCGTTGCACTATAGAACCACATGCGAAACACTCATAAAAAATGTTAAAAACCCATCTCGATTCTGGTCCCTGGTAAGGAGAGCCGCAAACCAGAGAGTCGTACGCCCTCCCATAGATGTACAGGCTTGGCACAAGTACTTTCACAATTTGTTTAACCGAACACTAACTTATGAAGTGATTCCCGAGGAGAGTGCGGGTATTTTACATGATGAACTGGATGCCCCTATTTCTGTAGATGAAGTCCGGTGCGCCATCTCAAGAATGAGCTCTGGCAAAGCTCCCGGTTGGGACGACATCCCTGGGGACTATTTGAAACTGGCGGGCAACTGTATAGCTCCATTTCTTGCTAAATTGTTCTCTGTCATGTTCCAACAACAGTACTTTCCTCGGAACTGGTGTCGGGCAATCATCACACCCATTTTTAAGTCTGGCGATAAGTTGAAACCCCATAACTATAGAGGGATCTCACTGCTAAGCAATGTTAGTAAACTGTTTCTGTCCATCCTTACAAACCGCTTACGATTTTGGGCGGAGGAAGAGAACAAATTCAGTTTTGAACAAGCCGGTTTTAGAATGGGTCATTCCACAATTGACCATATATTCACTCTGTATTCCATTGTTGTGAAACACATCTATGGTGAAGGTCGCGGCAAACTGTACGCAGCCTTTGTAGATTTCGAGAAGGCGTTCGACTCTGTCAACCGTTCATGCCTGTGGAATATTTTAACAAAGCTTGGCCTCTCTACCAAATTTGTAAATATGCTCAAAGCCGTGTATGCTCATGTTGAGGCCAGTGTACGCTGGGGTAATAGTCTTTCGGATCCCTTTGACTGTCCTCTTGGCGTAAAGCAAGGGTCAGTAGAGTCGCCGATCCTTTTTTGTTTGTACATCACTTACATGGCTGACTTCATTCGGAAAAATGGACGTCATGGGGTGCAGTTACTTCCCGGAAAGGAAGAACTCTTTTCTTTACTGTTCGCCGATGATGTCGTTTTGTTATCGACCACCCCAGCTGGCCTACAGCGCCAACTGGACAATCTCAGCACTGCCTCCAGTCACCTTGGTCTCACTGTTAACAGTGAAAAGACAAAGGTGATGGTTTTTAGGAAAGGAGGGTTTCTGGGCAGAAACGAACGGTGGACCATAGGTACCAAATCTTTAGAAGTGGTGAATAGATATAAGTATCTTGGTTTTGTTTTCACCACGAAAATGTCGCTGGCAATAGGCCTTGAGAACCAGATAGTTAGAGCAAAGCAAAAAACTCTGCATCTGGTACGAACAATGAGAAACTTGCATTCTCAGAGCGCGACTGTGTTTTTTAAATTGTTCGATGCTCAGGTGTTACCGTCGTTGCTATACGGGTCTCAGCTATGGGGATTGACCAAAAGGCGTAATATTGAAACGGCGCACATGTTCGCCTGCAAGCGCTTTCTGGGCGTCGACCTGAAATCCCCCAACAATCTGTGCTACGGAGAACTCGGTAGATACCCCCTTTTTATCACCACCACTCTTCAGGCAGTAAAATTTTGGATACGACTGTGCAAAATGCCTGACAGTAGGATTGTCAAGCAAGCTTATGTCATGCTCACTCGCTCCCGTATACCTGATGAACTCAACTGGGCGAAACTCATGGAAAGTTGCTTGGGAAAACTGGGCTTCTCGTACTTATGGTACAACGGTGAAAGTGTAAATGAGAGAAGTACTATGAGGCATCTTAAGCAACGACTGCGAGACTGCTTCTTACAAGAGTGGAGTTCAGCCCTTAGTTCAAGCAACAGATTTGCCTTTTATCGCTCCTTTAAAGCAGCTTTTGAATGTGAAAAATACTTGTCTTTTATTAACATTAAGAAATTCCGTGATGCCTTCATCCGTTTTCGTTTGGGATGTAATGAACTACGAAGCAATGCACGATGTAGGCATGATCCTAACTTTACCATGAACTGTCCATTCTGCAATGAAACTGAATCTGAAATACACTTTTTAAGGAATTGCCGGATGTATTGTGACATCAGACAAAAATACTTGGCAAAATATTTTCCGAATCCAGATTATATGGACCTGACACGTCTGATTAATGGAAAAGATGCTGAGAAGACGAGAGACATTTCAATGTACATTTTTTATGCCTTTGAACGGCGATCACGGAAAATACAGGAAATGGACTCTGTACCTTAGCTACAACAAACCACTTTTAACTTATGTACATATTTACTGCATTTAATCTTAATTCACTACGGTATTATAGTAAATATATAGTTTAGACGTTGTTTTAACCACACTGGTTGTAAACTCACCTAAAGGATGTACCATATTTCAAATTTGTAATTGCGTAACTTTCTTTACTACTGGGTCGTCGGCCGC
>JAWQFJ010001803.1:27500-52363 GCA_034096865.1 Theodoxus fluviatilis | reverse complement strand
CGGGTGCGATGAGAGCGGGGCGAGATTGGGATGTACTGACCGAGAGAGCGGAGAGAGAGAGAACGAGAGAGAGTGTGTACTTGACAGGACTGACTCGCGCAAGAAGAAACTGAAAGAGCCAATGACACAGATCGATTAAGATCCATAGAAACACAAAGCTTCATGTTATATTTCCTACTTCCCATTTTTGCCTCCTCGTCTACATGAGTCTGTGAAACACAGGCGCAACTTAGGGTTACGCGTTCACACATACAGACAGACAAGCGCGAATGCGCACACACTCGCACATACACACATACACACACACACACACATATATATATATATATATATATATATATATATAGGCGCATGCACACCAACATGTACGCACACGCGCACATCACTCACACACACTCACACACACACACACACACACACACACACTAACACACATAACCACACACACACACACACACAGACACCTCCCACACACACTCACAACACACACTCTACACAACACACACAACACACACACACACACACACACACACCAACACCACACACACTCACTCACACTTCACACACACACACAACACTCACACAACACACACACACACACACAACACACCCACACACACAAACACACACACACACACCACTCACTCACACTCACACACACACACACACACACACACACACACACACACACACACACACACACCGAGCTTCCAGGCCCTATGTATACAGACTTTGCAATTCCTCGCTGTCTTCCATGCCTGGGCTGCGACCCCCTGTGGGCTGGGGATGAAAATAGATCGGCCGCCTCTGCCCACGTCATTCGGAAAAGGCCAATAACTAGGGACACTGACACTCGACTCGCTCATGCTTTACACTGCTCTCGTGATTATTGTGATCAATGGCTTTGCATAGTCCACGAAGGTTTTGAGGCCGTAAAGCTCAATTCATTCATTCATTCATTCATTCATTCATTCATTCATTTTGTTTGTTCGTTTATTCCATCTTTTGTCCATCCATCATAATTCTTCCCTTCATTTATTCGTTCATTCATCCTTTCATTCATCCCTTCCTTCATTTACTCATCCCTTCATTTATTCACTCATCCCGTCATTCATTTATCCGTCCATCACTTCATTCGTTCATCCATTCACTCTTTCCATCCACAGAGCTACGACCACACAGAGGCTTTCGACAGGAAGGCCACTGCTGAGGACCTCATCCGGGCCACCAAGCCCATCACCATAGCAACGGCCAAGACGGTGGCAGCAGGCAACTCTGGGCGCCAGGATGACATCATCGCTGCTGCCAACACGGGCCGCAAGGCCATCTCGGACTTGCTGTCTGTCTGCAAGGTACGTCACGTCTGTGTCACGCACTGGCTGTGACGTGGTGTGTGACTGTGTGTGTGTGTATGTCTGTGTGTGTGTGTGTGTGTGTGTGTGTGTGTGTGTTGTCTGTTCCCTTCTGTGTGCTGTGTGTGTCGTGTGTGTGTGTAGTGTGAGTGTGGGGTGCTGTATGTGTCTGAGTAAGTTCTGTGTGTGGTTTCGGTTTGAGAGAGAGAGAGATGAGAGAGAGGATAGAGAGAGAGGAGAGGTGTCTATGGGTGGTGTGTTGTGTTGTCTGTGTGTGTGGGTCTGTTGTGGGTCTCTGTGTGTGTGTGTGTGTGAGAGAGAAGCGAAGAGAGAGAGAGGGAGAAGAGAGGAGAGAGAGAGAAGAGAGAGAGACTCTGTGTGTGTGTTTATTTGTGGTTGTGTCCGTTTGTATATATGTATATCTCCCTCTCTCTTTCTGTCTCTCTTGTGCTTGCCTGTCTTCTCTCTCTCTGTCTGTCTCTCTGTCTGTCTGTCTGTCTCTCTGTCTCCGCTCTCCTTCTCTGGGTGTCTCTCTCTAGTCTCTCTCGGCTCTCTGTCTGTCTGTCTACTGTGTCTGTCTGTCTGTCTAGTCTGTCCTGTGTGTCTATCTGCTGTCCTGTCTGTTTGTGTGTCTGTCTGTTTGTCTGTCTCTGTCTCTCTCCTCTATCTCTGTTCCTGTCTGCCGTCTCTCTCTCTCTCATCTCTCTCTCTCTCTCTCTCTCTCTCTCTCTCTCTCTCTCTCTCTCTCTCTCTCTCTCTCTCTCCATCTCTCCTTTCTCTCTCTCCCCCCGCCCCCCCCTCCCTCCTCCATCCTTTTTTGCTGCCTATTTCGTTCGCCCTTCTCCAACACCTGATGCTCGTTTGATTCTTTTGTCTTTTTCAATCGGGCAATCTCCGACTGGCCTCTCTCCACCAGCGTCGTAGCCGTTTTTATCTCCCTAATCGTCTTTCATTCCAAAGCTTACGCTAAGATGCCAAGCTATCTCTGTCCTAGACACCCCCACCCCCCATCCCCCACCCCCCACCTATTCTCTCCCTTTCCTCTTCGACTCTCGCAGTCACTCGCAACCCAGACAGATCTGTGAGCTCTTAGCTCTAGAGAAGACTCGCTGTTGAAAGTCGGGTTTGCCAGACTGAGGATATGCAATCCAAACCAATCCAAATCAATCCAAACCAATCCGAATCAATCCAAGCCAATCCAAATCAATCTAAAACAATCCTAAGAGCGTTTACAATGTACATGTAATTTTAAAGTACAGTAAAACCTGTGTAAAGCGGCCACCTGGGGGACCAGATCAAAGTGGCCGCTTTACACAGGTGGTCTTAATACTCAGGGAAGAAGAATCCGCCAGGGAAGAAGAAAGAATCATAAAAAACAACAAACAGATATAAATAGCCAGTTTTCTGCTGATAATCCACTCTCCAGTTTTCGACAGCCGTATGTCGCATTTCGCGAGTGACCGTTAGTTAAAGGTCAGTTTCGTAGTGAAAACTATCCATGCCAGACTGAAGTGACCGTATGCCCAAGGTGCCCGTTAAAGTCAGTGGCCGCTTGACACAGGTTTTACTGTACCGTAATTTTCGGACTATAAGGCGATACTTTTTTCTCAAATATATTTTCAGACATGCGTCTTATATTCGGTTGCCTCTTATGTATGACTGAAATAGATTTCAAACGACTATAAAAAAAACACCCACATCTGATGTGATATTAATTTACTTTTTGAATGGTTCTGATGCTTTGTTACAGCTACTCCTTGTTTACTTTTCAGTCCCCCCCCCCCCACTTTCGTAACCTTGCTTCGTTGGTTGGAATTTAGATTCAATGGTTGGGTTTCCACACCATGTTCATTTTCTTTTTCTGGTTGTTAAGTATTGTGTTCTATTACGGTTCGGGCAACAGCTCGATGTAAATCATACGGGGAGTTCGCTCATATAAACGGGAACCGGGACGAAAAAGGCAGACGGGTATCGGTGTGTTGGAAACGGATGTATAACAAAAACTGACTGATGAGTACAGTGATCACTTTCGAGAAGACCGGAAATACCTTTCGGATCGCTTCCGATTGCTTTGGATTGCATATCCATAGTCCTAGCTAATACACCTCTGCCCTCTAACTCCCACCCCCCCCCACCCCCCCACCCCCACCCCCAACCCCCACCCCCCACCCCCCACCCCCATTTGGTTTCGCGAGCGTTCGCCCACAGCTTAGAACGGCTTCCATTGCCCCAGTGGAAACGCTGTGAACTCTCCCAAACAAGGGACGCCCGCGGCCACGGCAGAGACGACGGAGATCAGGAGGCGTGCCATCAACGCAGGGAGGATGACTGGGGAGGCCTACAAGGAGCTCTTGGACACCCTGCAGGAGGTGAGAGAGAGAGAGAGAGAGAGAGGCGAGGAAGAAGAGAACCGGAGGGAGAAGGAGGAGAGGAGAGAGACGATTGAGGTGGTCCGAGGGACGTAGCAAGGAGAGAGTTATGATGACTATTGGTGTCGATAGGGAGAGAGAGAGAGAGAGGGGCGGGGGAGAGACCCGGTAGCTCGACGAGAGAGATGGACGAGTTAAGCGGAAGAGGGGAGCCCAGCGCAAGAAGGGAGAGAGAGAGACGGCCATAGGACAGGCGAGGAGGAGAGAGAGAGAGGGAGTATGCAAAGAGAGGGAAAGATAGTATGCAGGGAGAGGAGAGAGAGGGAGATGAAGACGAGGAGAGGAGAGAGTAGAGAGAGGGAGAGAGAGGAGAGAGAGAGAGGAGAGCGAGAGGAGAGAGAGAGAGAGATGGAGGAGAGAGAGAGATAAGAGAGGAGAGAGAGAGAATGCATGAGAGAGAGAAGAGAGATGAGAGAGGAGAGAGAGAGGAGAGAGAGAGAGAGAGAGAGAGAGAGAGAGAGAGAGAGAGAGAGAGCAAGAGAGAGAGAGAATGCATGAGAGAGAGAGTATGCAAGAGAGAAAGATAGTATGCATGAGAGAAAGATAGTATGTAAGAGAGAAAGATAGAGAGAGAGAGAAAGAGAGAGAGATTATGCGTGAGAGAGAGAGACTCAGAGAGTATGCGTGAGAGAGAGAAAGTATTCGTGAGAGAGAGAGAGTATGAGAAAGAGAGAATGCGAGAGAGAGAGAGAGAGTATGAGAGAGAGAGAGTATGCGAGAGAGAGAGAGAGAGAGAGAGAGAGAGAGAGGAGTATGAGACGAGGGAGAGAAGAGAGTATTGCAGTAGAGGCGAAGGAGAGAGATTTGAGATTGAGAGGAAGAAGACGAGAGAGAGGAGAGAGAGAGACTGAGAAAGAGAGAGATCTGCGAGAGAGCTAGAGAGGGAGTGAGTAGCGATGAGAGAGAGGAGAGAGAGAGAGAGGTCTGCGAGAGAGAGATGAGAGAGAGAGAGAGTATGCGTGAGAGAGAGTTTGAGAGTGAGAGTGCCTGCCTGCCTGTGATGAAGTACAGACAGGGTGCCTCTGTGCCACAGGCGATAGGCAGGCCCACACAGGAGAACAAGCAGGCTCTGGCCATGATCTCCAGGAAGGTGGCCACTTCTGTGGCGGAACTCGTCCAGTCTGCTGAGGCCATCAAGGGTAGGTCACTCTCCATGCAATTTATTCTGCCTGCAGCGCGCTTTTTATCTGGCCGCGCTCTTTTGCGATACTTTTTCCCGTCTCCACTATTTGTGGTTTATGTCTTCGCATATTTTTTGTAAGACTTTCATGCAGCGCTCTTTTTATCTGGCCGCGCTTTTTTGCGATACTTTTTTCCATCTCCACTGCACTGTGTGTTGCTTTTGTCCTCGCGTACTTTTGATAAGATTTTTCTGCAGCATGTTTTTTTCTTCTGCCGTGTTCAATGGCAAAACCTTCTTTTTGTGCTATGAGGTTCTCGTTTTTTTTGCAGGACACTTTTTACAGTTTTCTTCCCACAGCGCGCTTTTCATGTGGTCATGTTCTAAGCAAAACCTTCTCTATATACTACGAGATTGTTTCTATTTCTTGCCTGACCCCTTTGCAATGGTCTTCCTGCAGCGCGCGTTTTTCTTCGACCGCGCTTTTGTGCTTTTTATTTCTACGTTGTTCTCTTTGTATTTTGAGACTTGAGCAATGTTGTTCGTGCAATGCACTTTTGTTACGTAATGCGCTGCTGCACACTCTTTTTGTCCTTCACTAGTTTACCGTGTTCTTGCAGGACGCTATTGGTCTTCCTGCTGCGCGCTTTTTTCTTTCCTTTTTCTTTTCTTTTTTTGTCAAGCAGTGCCAGTTGGTGAAATCTGTTTTCCATATTTATTTCCCCCTGTGGTGCAATTATTTTATTGTAAATCTTTCTCGAATTCAGAAGCGCCATTTGGAAATATTGATTTAGTTTTCTTGTCGTGTGCTTGTTTGGCACTGCTTCCAGAAGAATTGCCTATTATGGATTATCTTGTCCACTGCTAAATCTCCATTTTTTCTTTCACTATGTGTGGCTCTTGTGCAGTGTGTGTCAAGTCATTTTCATTAACTTATCCTCTGTGGTGCCTGGTCAATCGTGCTCTCTACGGATCTCGCTCGCTCTCTACTGCGATCTCTCTAGCTATTCACCTCTGACGCCATCCTCCTACCATCCCCTCACCTCGTACCTCCCTACGCATAGACCGCTAACGATGAAGCCTACTCCTCCCCTTTCCTCCTCCCATACTCCGCTCATTCCGTCCTCCCTTCTCTTCCCTCCGCGCTATGCCTCCCTCGCTACTCCCGTCTATCCGTCTGCATCCTACCTCAGGTCCTCACCTGCCTCCTTTCTTCTCCCCCTCCTTCCTCCCTCCTTCCTCCCTCCGTCCTCCTCCTCCCTTCTCCTCCCTCCTCCTCCTCCCTCGTCTCCCTTCTTCCTCCTTCCTCCTCCCTCCTTCCTCCCTCCTTCCTCCCTCCTCCTCCCTCCTCCTCCCATCCTCCCTACTCCTCCTCCCACCCACCCCTCCTCCTCCTCCTCTTCCTTCTCCTCCTCCTCCTCCTCCTCCTCCTTTTCCTCCTCCCTCCTCTCTCCCTCCTCCTCCTCCCTCCTCCTCCTCCCTCCTCCTCCTCCTCCTCCTCCTCCTCCTCCTCCTCCTCCTCACTCCTCCTCCTCCTCCTCCTCCTCCTCTTCCTTCTCCTCCTCCTCCTCCTCCTCCTCCTCCTCCTCCTCCTCCTCCTCCTCCTCCTCCTTCCCCTCCTCCTCCTCCTTTTCCTCCTCCCTCCTCCCTCCTCCTCCTCCCTCCTCCTCCTCCCTCCTCCTCCTCCCTCCTCCTCCCTCCTCCTCCCTCCTCCTCCTCCTGCTTCTTCTTTGATTTTTGATGGGGTGCCCCCTGCTCCGTTTTCTCGGATGTCTTTGTATTTATCCTTTTTATCCTCTCTCTCAGTGTCTTTCTCTGTCTCTCTCCTGTCTGTATGTCTGTCTGTCTGTCTGTCTGTCTCTCTCTCTCTCTCTCTCGTCTGTCTGTCTGGCTATCTCTCTCTCTCTCTCTCTCTCTCTCTCTCTCTCTGTCTTTCTCTGTCGGTCGGTCTGTCTGTCTGTGGGTCTGTCTGTCTGTCTGTCTGACTGTCTGTCTGTCTGTCTGTCTGTCTGTCTGTCTGTCTGTCTGTCTGTCTGTCTGTCTGTCTCTCTCTCTCTCTCTCTCTCTCTCTCTCTCTCTCTCTCTCTCTCACCCTATTCTGTCTCCATAACTCGGCATCTCTCACTGCTCCTGTTCTTTCATTTCGTGTGGCTGACTTGTACACGGACTCGCTACCTGAAACCTTCAGACTGTCTGACTGGTAAACTTCTACTTCAATCTGTTCTTTCCTGGCTCTCACTCGGTGTTGTGTGGCTTTGCTTCCTGCTTAGGTCTACATGTAGAGTATGTGTACTGTGCATGTTCCCTGTCTAGAATCCCCCCGATGGTCTACCATGCATTAGTTTGTATGTGTACGTAAAAAGTAATGTAGAATGTATTGTAGGGATTATTCAGTGTATTTTTGAATGTGCAGGAAACTTATCGTGATGCTGTTGTTTACTTATTTTTTAAGTGCCTAACTTTTGTCCCCATGTACGAGAGCATCCCTCAAGTTATTGTCTTTTGTTTTATAAGTCATTTTTAATACAGAAAATGTGTCTAGAAGTTCTTGTAAATTTGTTTAGGATATGGAGTGTTTATTAATTTGTTAGAATGATAGTTTTTAATTTGTTGTATATGTGTATGTATGTACCCTTGATGATTTGCAATTCGTTACTGCACTTTTTTGCATTACAGTGATTTCTATTTCAGATTTTTATTTCTATTATGCGTTTTTGATCAACTTTATTTGAATTAGATGCAGATACAAGTTATTGTTGCAGAGGTTTTCTACTTTGTTTCAGGCTGGTATGTTTTGTTTTTTCAATCTGATTTTACACTGTCCCTCAAATCTGACTTTGGAGTCGGATGAACTTCCTTTTCTCCTTCTGTTCTTTTATTTCGTTTCTGCATGCTTAGACGAAATCAGAAATAAAGGGGAAAGATATGTGTCGAGAATCGTATTCGATTAGACGATATGAATTTGATAGGGAAATGACATTGTTCCAACATGGAATGGATTCATTACTTGCACTTTCGACTTTCGAGCTTGATTCTGTGAGAAACCTGCCCGAAGATGAGAACATTTACATTGGACATTGTTTCCACTCAGAAAGTTGTAGTATTCATTCCTGCCAAAACTTATTACTCGATTTGAGGTGACCCATTCAGTGGAAGTAGGTAATGATTAGAATGAGTGTGTGGGAAATGCAGTGTGCAATGCACGTAGATTCAGCCCGCATCTCGCCGAAACTTTGCCCTCAATTCAACTTCCGGTCGGAGTGGTGACGTACTGGGAGGTTGTATTTGTTTTTGTTGTTGTTGATGATGGCAGCCTTTGTTGACTGCAAGTGACGTTTGATGTTGATTTTCCTTCTATTGCTGCGGCCATCCAGACAGCTTGCCCAGGCTGGAGTACACATGTAAATACATGTACAGGAGAGGTCTGTTCCTTCTCTCTCTCTCTCTCTTTATCTCTCCCTCTCTCGGTCTTCTCTCTATCCTTCCTACACAGCAGGCGTGCTGTCCTTGCCGTGTCGTTGTGTGTCTGTGTGCAGGCAGAGAGACGTTGTCGCCGTCGCCATGGATACTCTTTTTATCTCCAAGGAACCCAGGTCTGCCAGTGGAATGAAATTATGTGATCAACATTGCGCTGTGGCTCATTCTGATCCAGTACATTGGAATAGTTGTCGAGGAACTTTTTGTTCAAACTTTTTCATATAATGTGTGAGCTGTATTACAGAGTTTATTAAATGGTAGCTTCTGTTGATTCAAAGTGCCTGAGCATTGAAAAAAACACACATTTTTAAACATATGTGATATGAGCTGAGTACTTGAAGAAACACATCAACCTCTCTCATCGGTGCTATGAGTGAGGGAGGATGCATTTCCAGAAGCCACTCGTCACGGCTGAGAATGCATTCCACGTCAGGAGAATGAATTTGCACCGCCATCAGTTCCCCCAGACTAATAAGCATTTTGAAGTCGGGAAGACGGCGAAGCTTTGCCAAGCCAAGAACACTCCCAGGAAGGCATACTGTTTCCTTGGAAGGGTTTCTGCATGACGATGACGTCACTCTTCTCTCTGCCTGCCCGAGTCCACTGGCTTTCACCTTTGCCCCACATGGTCTCCACTGCAGTCACTGACTCTGATTAACGGAATAATTCATTCATTGATTAACCCCAGTCCGCACATGTGCAGTGGCCTTGGACGTCAGGGAGTTGTTCTCAGCATACCTGCTGAGGCGCATTATGTTACAATAACCAGGGAGCTTTTTTTCTCTCTTTGAAGACTAACTGTACCATGGCTTTTATCCATCTTTATCTATGAAGGAAGGAACTCACTTCTGGCATTTGCGGAGCTTCTGCTATGAAGCTTTATCCTTGGATCAGGTCCATCATTTAGCAGTATGTTAACGCTTCGTTTCATTTTTCCTATTCAGAAATTAACCATCAACGGTAAAAGTGCATTTATTTAAGCTATATACTTACGGGATTAAAACATTTTCAGCAACATTTACTCCCTTTTGAGCTTTTTCAAACATATTTCTTACGCAAAAGAATGTTTATCAAAGACGTTTTTTAAACCCCATTACTGTTTGAGCCACAGTGAAATTCTAACTATTCCAACTCATTATTCCTGACATGTTGTTGGCCTCGGTAATTCTTTTGACATTCCGAACGGTTTTCAGACAAATTTTCAACTGGCTTTCTCTTAACAGATGGCTTAATTACACAATTAGTTGTTTTGATGTGGTCATAAATGTAATTGTAATCCTTTTAAAAACTGCTGAAGTGGTAATTGTAACACTTAGTGTAACGCCTCAAGTATCGTAACCATAATAACACTATAATTACATGTGGTTAAAGTAACACTTGAAATGGATGATGTTGCTCTTATTTCCCATATTACGTGCAGAAATCTGTTTCGTAAGTAGCGCCATTTTGTTTTCTAAAACTTCTTCTTTCTTAATTAAGGAGCTTTTCTTTAAAACGGCGTTATTTTAAGGAGCTTGTTCAACTGAATCATTGCGATGCCCAGTCATGTAGGTCATCGCCACTGTCTCTTGTCGAAGTCCAGTAAAACCGAATGACCCACTACATCTGAATCGTCATTAGAAACATGAAATGGGGATAGGGTTTGTTTTTGTTTTTTTACAGCAGACTTGACTACAAATGAAGTAATTTAACTTCAGCTCCTCAGAGAGACTGATAAGCGTATATCTTTGTAAAATTACTATTGAAAACAAGTAGAGTTTCCAGTTGACCTGATCTCAATTAGCAGTGTCCTCATAACTTGAAGAGATTGACTTCTTACTCGCAAAGAAACCACATCCACAAACATCTTGTCGATCAAGCAATGCCAGAGTTCAGATAGGTCAGAGGTCAGATTGCATGCTGCAGTGCAGGTATGAACCTCCAGTGACTGACGTGGGGCAAAGGGTAGGCTTGAACATCGTCGACTGTGTGGGTTTTTTTTGGTTTGGTTGCGTTCGTTTGAGTTGCCGTTTGGTTTGACCTTGGTTTGACCTCCCCGACCCCCGCCTTCCCGTGAGGCCTTGGTGAGCACCGTGTGCAGGCACCGGCACATGAATGTGTGACGTCACTTCCCTCCCAGGAAAAGTAGGCCCAGGGCTGTAGCGGAAATACCTGCTTTCAGTTTCTCCCTGTCGTAGTGCCGTGCCTACCCGCACCACGGCGGCCATTTTGGAAGAGCAGGAATCTTTTTGGTAGGACTGCCGCCTCCCCCCCCCCTGCCCCCCCCTTGCCCCCCTCCCCCTTGCCCTCCTCCCTCTTGCGCCCCCCCCCTCCCTCAAGCTCTGGTCTGCATTACACCTTGCTGGGACAGTTTTACTTTTGTCCCATCCATTTGAATAGGAAGAGCATTACAGCGCTATGCAAATACGAAAGCTGCACTTTTTTTACTGCATCGAACTTTGCATATTGAAGTGAGGTTGGCCCGTGTCGCACTGCATCCGATTTTGTTCTTGGAATTTTGCATCGATAGCATACGAAAACGTTGCTTCACTTGATGTTGCATTGTCGCGAACAAGTCTGCATATTGTAATGGCTGCCCTTTGCTTTTGAGACCCGACCTTGCAACATGGAGGCAAAAAAACGAAGCGGTTGCCATGGCAGCGGCTGCCTCAGACCCTGCATGTTCCCTCCTCCAAATATCGTGTAGGACTGGCAGGTCGCGTTACCGGAAGTGTTTATCATTAAGACCACAAGTGAATGGATGAATGGACTTCTTATAACTTCAGTGAATACCGTACTCTTGAGATTTTGTTAAGTTTGTTGCAATGCAGAGAATCTGTTTCTGTGATCCAAGTCTTAAGTAGTTCTTTTGGAAATGGTTTATTTAAAAGGCGCGGTAATCATTCTTAGTTTGAGAATTTATTCAAGTCCTTTTTTGTTCTCTCTGTCTTGGACTCAGGTTATGATTTTCTTTGTCATATTCATATTTTAGTATCTCATGGCTCATCATTAAATCAGTCATCTTGTTCGTAAAACACCTACCTTTTAAAAAATATATCTATCCAGCCGTAGTTTTGTCATTTATTATTCTGTCATCATTTACTCAAAACATTTAAACCTAGAAATTGTCAACTTTAACCTCCTCCATGTATTAATCAAAGACACATTTACCGTTTTATTAATGTTCTCGGTTACTTATAAACATAAAGCATCGCATCCTTAATGTCGTTTACGAAAAAAAAACTATTGATTTAACTTGATGTAACAGAACCTAAATTAGTAATCCTCGCCACATACAAAATATTCACATCTCTATAAAAAAAAACATTAACTTACAACTGAACAAACTGATGAAAAACTTTCTCTTCAGTATGTGCATTACGTCTTTAACGGTCTGATGAATCTCAGAGTGGCCAGGCATTTTGCTAACTCTGATGGAAACTCTCAATCTCTGCTAAACTGTCCGGTTGACACGTGGATGTTTTTTTCTTTCGTTTCCCCTTTCTCCACTGTGAAACCATCACAGGCATTTTGCTTAATGGTCAACTGGCTCATTGAGCTACTCTTTGAACTTGTTCCATTTCTTTCGGCAAACTGGTTGATAGGTCATAGAGCTTCCTCCATGAAAATTTGCATTATCCATCCACCTCGATCATGATAGATATACATTTGTTTGTCAACTCATACATGTAGAGAGAGCACTTTATGTCGGTGTACTTTCCCTTCTCTCCACCATGCAGCCCTTGTAGCAAGGACACATCAAGCTGGTGCGTAGGCATAGAGAACATTCTACAGGATTTCAATAGATTTCCTTTTGGCAGCAGTTTATGCACTGTGTTGTTGCATCTCTCTGGCAAAGAGATCAGCAGCTATAAAGAAGATTCTGAGTCGGCGTGTCGTGTCTATCTCTCTTTATTGAAACTAATGCAGTGTTTAAACTTTTTGACCCATCGAGATGTTCATACTGTGAATACGACTGTACATTGAGGTGAACTGTCTCACAGAACACAATCTGTTCGATGTCTTCGCCGCTTTCTACATTAAGACCATCACAGCAGTTGACGTCTTCTAAATTGGTGTACAGACTCACGAATCACAGACTGATATTTGATCTCGACTTTCATCACAGCAACTAAACTGGGTGGTGTACAGACTTAACAGGTCACAAACTGCTGTTTCTGCTGTCTACCCTGAACACGTCACGATGAGTAAAGAGAGTAAGCTGGTGTGGATACTTGCAGGAAACACTTGAGCGAATCTCTGGGCTGTTCATTCTGGCCACGCAACTGCTCTAACTGCTGTAACACACGTATCACTCTGGTGCTTTCACCAGCCCCTGATTTTAATGCCGTGGTCCCCCGGGGTGTCCACAATCAGTTTTCTTTGTTTATTTAATCATTTATTCATCAAGTAAACATGAGATTTGGTTTTAAATGCTTTCGTTTCTTGATTGGTTTATGGATACCGCACTGAGAAGTTTTGATCATGATGTAATACGTTTGCTATGTTTCACATTAAATTGTTTTTAGCAGTCTTCGGAAGCTTTGGAGGTTGTTATTTTTTACATTTTACGTTTTTGTGATTTAGCGTTGTCCAGTGTAATTTCCTTTTGTTGTGGCTTTGACCGTAGTATCCTGATGTCATTTATGTTTAGTAAGACCATTTTCAGGGCGAGTCAGTGCTGCCTGTTGGTGTTGTTGTGTAGCATGCCTTGTGGAGTTGTCCAAAACCCATCACACGTGAACGTGACCTTAGTCAAGATTTGGCTGGTGTGAACGAGGCCTCGACGTGAACTGTCGTGGGGATGTGGAGGCGAACGTTCTCAAGCTAAAGCCTTGGTCGTGTTGAATTGTGGTAGAGATGTTGTGGACTCGCTCCGTGTCTAGATTGCTGTGCTTTGCCTATTGACGCCATGTCGTGTGATGTGTTTATCTCCAGATTCTGTGGACATCATGTGGTCGTACAAAGCCCCAGGTAATTCTGACACATCACGACCCGTGGCGTCACGGCGTCGCCCCCGTGACGCGGGCGTGACGTCATCAGTGTGCGTAGACTGTCTGCACGTTTACTAACATCCCACGGGCCCAGGATACTGCTGGACCGCCCGGTCTTTGAGGAACCTGCCAGGCTGAATGACGTCATTTGGTGGACTGCGGCTTTTAGTTCTCATGCAGACGTTCTCTCTCCCGAAACCTGCCCTCCCATCCACTGCCATGTGCATAGCTTCTGTAAACTGCTGGTGTTTAACAGGGAATAGAGGAAAACTGCCTAACCAGTGCAGTAGTATAACTATTTTGATAAAGTAAAAAGAAAGTAGGGACGATAATTTTACATGAAAATGGATCCTCCATTGCTAGAAATCTTGATGTTATAGAGAGACTGGCTTGAATTTGTGGTTTGGAAAGTTCTTTGTGGAAAGCGACAACAGTTTGTGCTAGGCGTGACGTTTAAAGACAAGTGGCGGAAGAGGTAGCGAAAGACTCGAACGAATCTACCGTTCATTAGGCAGCTGTGTGAGTTGCAGTGAGACAGGAGCTATAGTTTCTCGTGACAGTACAACAAGCCTTAAAGCGTTAAGCATGAAATAGTCCTTGGAGATCTTTATAACTATAAGGAGCTGTTGTTTACGAAGAGGAAGCAGACACCATTTTGAATAGGAGATTGATCTGTCAAATCGCAACGGTCAAAAATGAACTGAGAAATAACCAGATGTTCCGAGGCAGATTTCTGCAAACCTCGTGTGGATCAGGCGAGAAGTCGTTAATGAATTGTAAGAAACATGAAGCAGAGGAAACTTCACGGCCTAAGGGAAACTACAGGCCCTGTTGAATAGATGGATGACCCCCCTACCTTCGCTATTACTGATTGTTACATAAAAACAGCAGGATGATAGCACCGCCAAGACGTCTAATCGCGGGGTGCCTCTTGCCTTTATCTTAGGAAAGATACTCGATACTTTAATATGCAAGGTGTCCTCCTACCTCTACAAAAACCACTTACTCCGTAATGTTGAAAAATATCCCTACCGTCACAATACTCAATCTAGATCAACAGTTTTTATTAATATTCTTGGATTGAGGAAAAAACTAATCGCCACGGTCATCAACGAGGTCCCATTAGGTTAACCAAAGTGACTTGTTATGTTAATATTATTATAGCAAGATTCCTGCCACCTTCACACAAAATGCGATTGCCTTACTGATCAACCAACAAATTATCTGCGTCGATGGGAGGGCAGGGCAGCATGACGTAGGTAGAGGTCAGAGGTCACCAGTCTGGCCGTGCCTGGCTGAAGGCCTGCTGGGGACGACAACACGGCCGGCCGTCTCTGAAGCCAGACTTGGTCTAGTCCGCTGCTCTCTGTCCTTCTCAGCATGGCAGTCTCGTCTGGCACCCGCCTGCTGCCAGGCTCCTCCTGATTGGTCGCGTGGAGAGACTGAGTAATGCATTTTGGCGGCACTTTTTGCAGTTAAAGTAAGAATGGGGTGGGATGGGGAGAATGATCTTGATATAATCTCAGTTTTTACACAGAATTTGTAATAGACATGACATATTCAAAATATTTACCAAGTTCTGTTTACATTTTGAAAATAGTTTTGTTTCTTTAATATTTAAGCGACACATTTAAAACCAATGTGTAAAGATTGACATCCCTTTGGAATTTTTTCAGAAAAAAAGTACTTGTACTTTTGTAAAAGTAGTTATTAATAAACTGTTGAAATTCCTTTTTAAGACGATAATTTATTTACTTAAACTAATTTGTATTACTGAGAAATTCATCCACTTGTGATTGAGGATCTCAGTAGTCTCCTAGTTTCTCCTGCCATCTCCATTCCGTTGCCAGGGAGTCTTGCAGCATGAGGGATTGTGGTCAGACGAAGGTAGGCACAGCATGGTCAGTGGTCAGTGGTCAGTGCTGTCCAGCTCTCTCTGCTTCTGGCTTCAGCGCCTGCAGTGGCATGTCCAGACAGGCAGACAGGCCGCGCTCTGTGTGGACTGGTGCCCTGGAGGAATGGCTCTCCTCTGTGTCTGAGGAGTGAAGTCCGAGCATGTTGGAGTAGGGGAGTGATCGGGGATTAGGGGACCTCATTGCGTTCATGAATTTCTTCCTGGTATGCTCTCGCTTATCTGGTTTTGTAATCCTATATCACTCTGATTGGGTTGTGAAATTCGATGGGGTTTCAAAGCTAACTGTATGGAAAGCGTCTCACGTTGACTCAACATTGAAAGCAAACCTAAATTATTTTCTTAACAGATAATGACAACAGACCAATTGTTTCAAGCAGAGTTTTGAAAGCATTCAGGAAGAATTCGGAAAGTAAGGGGTCTTCTGTGAAGATAATCGTTTGTCAAGTTCCACCAAAAACCTGACTTGGCTGTTTTCTTGGAACGACCATGAAATGGCAGCTTGTCTTGACTTCGGATAATCTCCAGAGATGTTCATGCTGAAGAGGAAGCGAATGGCTTATGATGAGGACTACTGGAAGATGTGGACAAAACAAACTGCTTTGAAGGCGTTTATGAGGAATGGCTTCCACGCTGATGCAGAGGTCTGGGCACGCGATGGTTGACTTGGAGGAAGATCTTTCTGGAACTAGCTTGGAGGAAGATTTTTTTGGAACTGGCTTGGACGCAGAGTGAGGCAGAAACAGGCAAACCCTTTTGAGAATGCCTTGGACTCGTAGTCGGACTTGGACCCTTCTGTAGGAACCTGCTTCCATCTAGTCAAGGGCACTCTCCTGGGACTGGCTTGGCAGCCTGGGAACAAGGCGCTGGTGGGGCCCAACAACAGCTGCAGGCATGCCCTCTCAGTCTAGGATGACCTGACCCTTTGGTGACAGTGTGCTGGGGTGAAGGGTCAAGGCCACAGGCAGCCTTCTCCCGCTCTCTGTCTGTGCCAGACTTCAGAACCTCTTGCTTCCTGTGCAGATTTTCACAAATGAAAACCTTGGCTTTCCTTTTGCCTGCCGCTGGTGTATTATTCCTGATTTCAGTTGATCGTATCCATGGTTACTTTTCCTTTGATGATGAAGATTCTGTCGTAGAAGACTTATATGTGTGTGTGATTAGTGTAAATAGAATTTTTTGTTTTGCTTATTAAGACTATGACATGATGATATTTTTATTATGTTGCAACTCGTTGAGCTCTTTCGGTTTTTAGGAGAATGACGTTTTGAACTTACGTTGCTGTCTCTGAAGGTCACGTTGTGCTATTTCAGTGCCCGTGTCTTTGGTGTGTTATAATGATGTTCTGTTGAGACTCCACCCAATCGCCATCAACTTTTGCCTGTGACTTTTCGTCCATTTTCACTTTACAGTCATCGTAATATTTATCACCATTCATTCAGTATCACTCATTCCATTTGTTCATGATCTCTGTTGTATCATCTGCATCCTTTAGATCACGTAACATTTATTTTCCTTAAATGAAGATCTAATTATCAATTCATGAGAGAACTATTTAAAATCTTGCTATAATATAGCAATGGCTAAAGGTAAATAATACACAATCTGTTTGATCTTTTTACGAACAACTCATGAGGTTATTTGCTTGCGTACGCATACACATCATTGAAATTGAAAATGAAAATTAAAAAAAATCTTCAGCATAGGATAAAAATGTGGTTATTGTCACTAGAGAAAATAACTAGCGTGCTTACAATTCCTACCACTTAATGCTACCTTGAGGACTTGGGGATAAATATTCATTGAACTTGGATAAGACCGTCTAATGACGCTATGACGCTTTTGGAATAGTGTTGAAAGAGGAGGGTGCCAGTCGTTGGGCATTTGCTCAGGCTTTGAGGTCAGAGGAGTAGTCTGCGGTAGAGTAGGCTAACCCTGGCGTGAGTTGCTCCCCCCCCCCCCCCCCTCCCCCCCCTACCTCGATACCTTCCCCTCCCCTTGGTTCCTCCTTCATTCATTCCTGCATGGTGTGACTTTTGCCGTAGCCAGATTTGCACGATGAGATGTCTTGTGTTCAGTTCGCTGAGAGATATGTCAAGATGATTTTCAGTGCAAATGTTAGCTCAAACTTTCTTAGAAAAGCTATGCTTTGTTTCAAACAGCTCATTTGCTTTGTAACTGTAACTGTCTTTAAAACTTACTCTGTAAATCGAAGTATTGCTGTTACTTTTTTTCACACCGTGAAATGTTTTAATTTTAATTTACCATGTGACATTACATTGAAATTTTAAACGTTTATATCAGCAAATAAGAGACATTTTAGTGATAACGTTTGCAATTTCGCTGCATCTGTGGTTGGCTTTGTGGTGTTATATAAACTGTCAAGGGGAAAGTGACGACAATCATACACAGGACCCTATTATGAATGGAAGGAAGGAAGTTCAAGAAGCTATTATTTTTTCCTCACTATGAACTGTGTCTCTTAGATAAAAATCTCCATCCAAATAATGACTAGCTCTTTCCTTAATTGTTTTATCTCCCTCCTTATACTTGCATTTCCCTTCACCGCCCCACCCCGCCCCGTACCTGTAATATTTTACGCATATTTTACATTTTTTAGTGGAGCTTGGTACGTTTATGCTGGGATATTACGGAATTAATGTTTCACTCAAATCCTTGTAACGTCAGAACTACACGTGCGTGGATCTTTGTTAAAGTAATCCCATGCAAATCATCTTTGATAGAGGTAAGGTATCCTTTGGAAACGGACAAAATGAGGAATGCACGTGCAAATAACTTTCAAGGGTCGATGGGAATATGAAAACTCAAACTAGGAAAAGCATGTCAGGAGGAGGTCAAGGAAAGCTGGAGGATGGAAGGCTCTGATCAAAGTAACCCAAACTGCATAGAGCAGAAAGGGAACAAGATGTAAATTGTGTGGAGACGTGAGCTAAGCATTCAGGAGACAGTTTTTGGACATAATGGGGCCTTAATCTTCAGGGGGAACAGCAGGTAAAAAGAATCAAATCTAACCAGACATGAGATCGTTTCGTTGTCATCGGCAGCTCTCGATGGTAAGTAACCACATTCTCATAGAACTTCACCCTAGAGGGAAAATGAAAGCGTTAGTCATCAAGCAAAAATGTCAATCATCCAAAACTTATCAAGCACATCATCCAATTCTCCATCTCCACCACATCCATCTCCCACCCCATCCCCATCTCCACCCGCCACCCTCACCCTCCATCTTCCGTTGCCATGACGACGCTGTGTACCCTGCAGGCATCGACTTCGTGGACCCCGAGGACCCCACGGTCATTGCCGAGAACGAGCTGCTGCGCGCGGCGTCCTCCATCGAGGCAGCCGCCCTCAAGCTGTCCCAGCTCAAGCCGCGCGAGCCCACCAAGGTAGGACGCCGTCCCACCTGTCCCATCTGTCCATTGTCCTTGATAGGGCTCATTTGTCCATTGTCCCATGGTTGGACTCCGTCCCATATGTCCATTGTCCCATGGTAGGATGCTTTCTCACCTGTCCCATTTGCTCATTATCCCATGGTTGGACGTCGTCCCAAGTGTCCATTGTCCCATGATAAAACGCTGTTCCACATGTCCCATTTGCTCATTATCCCATGGTTGGACGTCGTTCCATTTGCTCATTATTCCATGGTTGGACGCCGTCCCATGTGTCCATTGTCCCTAAGTAGGACGCTGTCCCACCTGTCCCATTTGTCCGTTTACCATGGTAGGACGCTGTCCCACCTTCCCTAATTGTCCCAGATGCCACACTTAAGAAGATCTCTCCGTGGTGGAGAAAGTTCCTGTTGGTCCCACTGGTGCGTTTGTACAGGTGTGTAGTAAAGTCCCCCTCGCTTTGAAAAGGGAGGACGTGTGGAGATGCCTCCACTGACTGAGCGTTCCCCTTGCTTCCTCAGCAGTTTGCTGTCCCCATTTGGCTTCAGCAGGAGCCATACCAGACTTGGTGTCCCCATTATTCGAAAACTCCCCGCTACTCTCACCGCCCTATTCGTTGTAACTCTCACGGAACAGATCCACACATGCCGTCAAGGCAAGACATGCAGCGCCATACCTGACAGGGTCCCCTTTGTTCCTCAAGGAAGGAGCTTCTCTTCTACTTGTACAGGTTTCCTGTGGAACCAGGTGACCCATTGCGCGAGGTGTCCGCGTTGTCACAAGTTTGTTGTCCCGTGTTGAACTGTCTCTTCTCAAGGTCCTCCCACACATATGATCAGACGTCGTCTCAATCGTCTCGTCATTCGTGGGTGTTGTTGCACAAGCCCACCCCCCTATCCCCTGCCTCCCATCTCCTCCAAACTGCCGCCATTTTCTGTCCCACATACCCGTCGTCCTGGGTGTGGTTCCTCGGACACAAGCGCTGTAGGGCCACTGTTCCACACACACACAGATATGCAGTGGCTACAGCTGTCTCAGTTGTTCCTCCCATCCCACACGGACACGTCCAAACGTGAAGTGACGTCAGCCTGCCCATTGACAAATGTGTCCCAGTTGTTTTCATTAGTTCCCATCATTCCATTCGCAATTGTGCTGCAATAAGTATGCATTGTATATGTTTCAATAAGTCGTGTCTGGAGGAGCTGAACAAATAGCCAAGGTCAAGGTAAGTTGTACTCGAAGCTCTTTGCCCTGAGGCTAACGCAAAATACAGCGCCCCAAATACCTGTCAATGTCTTTGTCTGTCTCAAGTGGTCCGTTAGTTGTCGATCCAGTTCTACATTTCATTATCAGGTAAGCTTCTTCTTCTTTCTTTCTTTCTTCTTCCTATTTTCTTATTTCTTCCTTCTTCCTATTTCCTTTTTTTTTCTTCCTTATTACTTCTTCCTTCATTCTTCTTCCTTTTTTATTTCTTCACTTTTGGTGACAGGGTCATTTTATCATTCTGAGTATTGTGCACCAGTGAAAAACTATGGGTCATTTGCATATTATTGTTAAACCCCCAGTGTGAAATGTGCAAGAATGTTATTGTTCCCTACATCTCCAAATGATTTTAGATTCGTCTACCAGTTTTCTGTGTATCAAGGTTATTCGTCCACCCCTGACTGGGTCCTTTTGGCAGGCATCTTTGAAAGCCTACATGGCCCTCTGATGGATCTGTTTTCTGTCTGCTTCCACTACTTTGGAAGTCGGTTGAAGTACATCATGTTGGTGTTGCGCTTCTCCCTTTCTAGAGGAATTCCCTTCCACCGTGTGTCCATTTTACTCGTCATGCCTTCCTGCGTGGGTTTTTTGTGTGAGAAACGTCCGTTGGTGTGAATCCTCAGTGTGTGTAGTCTAGTTCCAGTGTGGGACTGCACAGTAGACCTCTTGGCAGTAGCGCTGGCACGAGTTGGTGTGAACACTGCTAGACTAGTGTCGTGGATGTGTTTTCTGTCCGGTCACATCAGCACTTCTTGCACTCGTCGGTGTTGCGGTAGTCGAGCTTACGACATTAGATGTTTACACTTTCTTGCTCTACACCTCGCTTGCTGAGGCAATTGTGGCTGTGTATATATATGTGTGGAACCAGTGTTGTTGAAGTCACATGGTGTGATTGCTAGATTTTGCCTGCACTGGATCAGCTGTTGGTGCACCGGGTTGAGTTGTGTCTGCAGAAGGACCTTGGTTCTTGTGGCTTTGGCGACTCCACTCGTTGGATTTGGCCTTGCCGCTTTGGCTGTGTTTTTTTCTGGAAGAAGTAGCTCTTGCGGTGTTGAGTCTTTAATAGATTCAGTCTCAAACCTAGTGTCTGTGCAACTTCGACCCATAACCTCAGACACAAAGTGTGACATTATGTTAGGAGGTCGTGACACGTGATGAAAAAAAAGAAAAGTAAAAACTGGATGGAGTGTTGGGAATTTACTGTCACAAGATTGATTGTCCTAGAGGCTGTTGGGTCCATTTCCTGTGCTGTTGGATCACACTGTCAAATCGGCGATTGCTTTCCAAAATGGTCAGTGATGCAATGAACACTTGATTACCAAGGCGATGCTCAGTCGTTAATGTTGATATGTAGACAGAACGTCTTGGTGGGTACTACGCATATTAGTGTGTACTCAAGAAGTAGTTATCTTTTGTTGTTGGTGGAAATTTGTTTTTCATGACAGTGTCCGTCTTTCTCACTTTCGCTCTTTCAACTTCCATACATGTGGACACAACTGCGAGGTGACTATATTGTGTGTGTTCGCTACTCCAGCTGACTATGCAGTGGTTTAGTTTGTCCTAGGTGATGGTGGATCGCTTGTACTGAATAAAGTGCGGTAGTTGCGTCCAACTCTTTGTCTATTATTTGTCTACTCTCTCTCTCTCTCTGTGGGGAGCACGGCAGCGAGCTGACGGTGTGATATGTATGATTCAACGGTGGGCCACGCTACACTGCCACCGAGTGTCAGACATGTCCTCACGGTCGGCCGCGCCCGAAGTAACCACTCTGGCGCAACAGCTGACCACTGTCCACTGATGACCACCGTGCACTGGAAATACCCCCCCCCCCCCCCCCCCCGGTTCGGAAATCGTCGAAGTCAGGGACAGGTTTCTAGCTCTCTGGAAAGAGTAGCACAATGGAAGAAATGTATTATTTTCTTTGCAGCAGATTCATGTAGCATTGTGGTGTATTTTCTATACTGACGATCGACCCTGTTCATGGTAATCTGTCTAAATGTACGTTGATGGATTGGTACTTAGACACTGATGGTTTTTCTTCCTTTGTGCGTTACCTGTTCGGTTGTTATAGGCACTTACAAGTTACTGTGAAAATTACATTAGCAAGCCTGGCACTGCTAGACCTCGTGGCACTGTGTATTCCAGGTGAAAGAGGGTGTCGTTGGCCCCACCTTGGTGTGGTGCGGACTCCGTTTCGCAAAGATAATGTGATGGCACCATGGATGTTGCTCCTACTTGCACTCCACTCCCTGGCACACAGAAGGCTAGTTGTAGCAATGGTGGTCGAATCACGGTGGCCCTTTTATCCTTCTGTAAGGAATTGCCTGGTTTGTCTGTGGTGTGGGTCGCTCTGTGCTCTTCTGTGAAGTGTTAATGGTTTGGTTCTTTCTGTCTGGCAGCTGTCTTTCCTCTGTAGACGTAGTGGATGTGGCACTGATGCGGTGGCAGCACTTTCTACACCTGCCTAGTGGTAGTTGTGTGGTACCTACGGGTGTTGGGCAGCAATCCACCCTCGTCCGTTGGCCTGCATAGAGCTTGTTTTTGTAGATGGTTCGGTGGGGGGGGGGGGGGGGGGGAGTAGACGTTGGGGGGGTGCTGTCTGAGTAGACGGTGGGGGTATGCTGTCTGAGTAGACGGTGGGGGTGTGCTGTCTGAGTAGACGGTGGGGGTGTGCTGTCTGAGTAGACGGTGGGGGGGGGGGTGGGAAGGTGCTGTTGAGTAATGATGGTGGGACGGCGTGGGGGGGGTGCGTCTGAGTAGACGGTGGGGGGGGGGGGTGCTGTCTGAGTAGACGGTGGGGGTGTGCTGTCTGAGTAGATGTGGGGGTGTGCTGTTTGAGTAGAGCCTGCCAGTGGACGGTGAGATATGTTTGATATATTTGGTGGGTTGCGTTCGACCGCCACCAAGTATCAGACGTATCACCACCGTCTACCTGCCTTGCACCTTCCTCCTCGTCATCCTTGTTGTCGTCGTCATCGTCGTCACCATTGTCTGTTGTTTAGTCTGCCCACTTCCGGAAGAATCGTAAACAAAGGCGGGGTTTACCTTCTTGTGCCAAGTAGTAGTCGGTGGTGGCGGTCCTCTTCATAGCAAACAGTTTTGCACTCCTTGTAAGAGAGGTGTTTGAAGTGCTCCAAACCCCCCACCACCTCCGAACTTGCTTTCTGTCTTGTTCTGAGCCATAGAGGATGAGTTTTTCGTTCTTCTCTCGTTCTGATGTGAGCTGCTAAAACAGGTAGAAACTGGTGTATTGAATAGGCAAAGGAGGATACCTCATTTTGTGTGTGCGTGCGTGTGTGTGCGTGCGTGTGTGTGCTGGTGTGCGTGTCTTGTGTCTGTATGTACTTGTGTGTGCGTGTGTGTGTGTATGTGTGTGTGTTTGTGTGTATGTATGTGTGTATGTTTGTGTGTGTGTGTGTGTGTGTGTTTGTGTGCATGTGTGTGTGTGTGTGTGCGTGCTTGTGTGTGAGCGTGTGTCTGTACGTTCGTGTGTGTGTGTGCGCGTGTGTGTGTGTGTGTGTGTTCGTGTGTGTGTATGTGTGTGTTTGTGTGTCTGTGTGTGCATGCGTGTGTGTGTGTGTGTGTGCCTATGTGTGTGTGTGTGTCTGTACGTACGCGTGTGTGTTTGTGCGTCTGTGTTTGTGTATGTGTGTGTTTGTGCATGTGCTTGTGTGTGTGCGTGTGTATGTGTGTGTGTGTGTGTTTGTGTGTGTGTGTGTGCATGTGTGTTTGTTTGTGTGTGTGTGTTTGTGCGCGCGTGCGCGCGCGCGCGTGTGTGTATGCATGCGTGTGTATGCATGTGTGTATGTGCGTGTGTGTGCGTGCGTGTTTGTGTGTGTGTGCGTGTATGTGTGAGTGTGTGTGTGCGGGGAGGGTGTGTGTGTGTGTTTGTACGTGTGTTTGTACGTGTGTGTGCGTGTGTGTGTTTCTCCAGTCAGATGGTGACAAGCNNNCCCCCCCCCCCCCCCTCTCTTTGCTTTCTGTCTTGTTCTGAGCCATAGAGGATGAGTTTTTCGTTCTTCTCTCGTTCTGATGTGAGCTGCTAAAACAGGTAGAAACTGGTGTATTGAATAGGCAAAGGAGGATACCTCATTTTGTGTGTGCGTGCGTGTGTGTGCGTGCGTGTGTGTGTGCGTGTGTCTGTATGTACTTGTGTGTGCGTGTGTGTGTGTATGTGTGTGTGTTTGTGTGTATGTATGTGTGTATGTTTGTGTGTGTGTGTGTGTGTGTGTTTGTGTGCATGTGTGTGTGTGTGTGTGCGTGCTTGTGTGTGAGCGTGTGTCTGTACGTTCGTGTGTGTGTGTGCGCGTGTGTGTGTGTGTGTGTGTTCGTGTGTGTGTATGTGTGTGTTTGTGTGTCTGTGTGTGCATGCGTGTGTGTGTGTGTGTGTGCCTATGTGTGTGTGTGTGTCTGTACGTACGCGTGTGTGTTTGTGCGTCTGTGTTTGTGTATGTGTGTGTTTGTGCATGTGCTTGTGTGTGTGCGTGTGTATGTGTGTGTGTGTGTGTTTGTGTGTGTGTGTGTGCATGTGTGTTTGTTTGTGTGTGTGTGTTTGTGCGCGCGTGCGCGCGCGCGCGTGTGTGTATGCATGCGTGTGTATGCATGTGTGTATGTGCGTGTGTGTGCGTGCGTGTTTGTGTGTGTGTGCGTGTATGTGTGAGTGTGTGTGTGCGGGGAGGGTGTGTGTGTGTGTTTGTACGTGTGTTTGTACGTGTGTGTGCGTGTGTGTGTTTCTCCAGTCAGATGGTGACAAGCGTGCTGCTCCTATCAATTCTCTGGTTCAGTATACTGAATGGTTGCGACTGACTCATGATTGACCTCATGCTTCTCGTAGTCCTTTTGGTTCCTTGGGAGTTTTGGTTCATTCAGACTCCGCGTGTGTTCAGTTTGCTTGAATCTCTAGATTTATTTGAATCATGAGGTTTAT
>JAWQFJ010001803.1:7500-22500 GCA_034096865.1 Theodoxus fluviatilis | reverse complement strand
GTTGTTGTTGTTGTTGTTATAGTTGTTGTTGTTGTCGTCGTTTTGTCTTTGCCTGATGTAGTAAGAAGCAAGCTGATTATCTGGCTGTCTTTTGATGAAAGTTCACTTTCCATCTTTCGTATAAACACGTAAATACTCTATGTATTATGTGCTTGTCAGACATGTATTTATTCACTAATTCATTTACTCATTCATCCACTCGTTCGCTCGTTCATTCACTCGTTCATTCACTCATTCATTCACTCATTCACTCACTCATTCAATCATTCATCCACTCATTCAATCATTCGTTCAATCATTCATTCACTCATTCGCTCATTCATTCACTCATTCATTCATTCTCTCATTCATTCAGTCATTCATTCGTTTGCTCATTCATTCAGTCACTCATTCATTCAGTCAATCATTCATTTATTCATTCACTCGTTCATTCACTCATTCATTCACTCATTCATTCACTCATTCAATCATTCATTCACTCATTCATTCATTCTCTCATTCATTCAGTCATTCAGTCATTCGCTCATTCATTCACTCATTCATTTGTTCGCTCATTCATTCACTCATTTATTCGCTCATTTATCCACTCATTCATTCGTTCGCTCATTCATTCAGTCACTCATTCATTCATTCAATCATTCATTTATTCATTATCTAATTCATTCACTCATTTATTCACTCGCTCCTTCATTCTGTGCACCACAGGTGGCAGGCAACTCGGTCAAGCGAGCCACGGAGGCGCTGGTGAAGGCGGCGCAGCAGGAGCGAGACCCGTCTGTGGAGGAGTCGTCCGTCACCGTCAACCAGCGCATGGTGGGCGGCATCGCTCAGGTACGTGTGTGCTGAGTGCCAGGCATGGTGGGCGGCATCGCTCAGGTGCGTGTGTGCTGAGTGCCAGGCATGGTGGGCGCCATCGCTCAGGTGCGTGTGTGCTGAGTGCCAGGCATGGTGGGCGGCATCGCTGAGGTGCGTGTGTGCTGAGTGCCAGGCATAATGCAGTCCTCCCCCTTCAGTCACACAGCAGTAGGAGAGCGAGACAATCTGTCACTGCCACTTGTGTGCTGAGTGCCAGGCATAATGCAGTCCTCCCCTCCAGTCACACAGCAGTAGGAGAGAACTCCGTCTGTCTCGCGAGACAATCCGTCACTGCCACGTGTGTGCTGAGTGCATAATGCAGTCCTCCCTCTTCAGTCACACAGCAGTAGGAGAGAACTCTGTCTCTCTTGAGACAATCCGTCACTGCCACGTGTGTGCTGAGTGCCAGGCATAATACAGTCCTCCCCCTTCAGTCACACAGCAGTAGGAGTGAACTCTGTCTCTCTCGCGAGACAATCCGTCACTGCCACGTGTGTGCTGAGTGCCAGGCATAATACAGTCCTCCCCTTCAGTCACACAGCAGTAGGAGTGAACTCTGTCTCTCTCGCGAGACAATCCGTCACTACCACGTGTGTGCTGAGTGCCAGGCATAATGCAGTCCTCCCCCTTCAGTCACACAGCAGTAGGAGAAAACTCTGTCTCTCTCGCGAGACAATCCGTCACTGCCACGTGTGTGCTGAGTGCATAATGCAGTCCTCCCCCTCCAGTCACACAGCAGTAGGAGAGAACTCGGTCTCTCGCGAGACAATCCGTCACTGCCACGTGTGTGCTGAGTGCATAATGCAGTCCTCCCCCTCCAGTCACACAGCAGTAGGAGAACTCCGTCTGTCTCGCGAGACCACGGCCTGGCGGCCTTCACTGCCACGTCCAGCAGCGCCTCAGGAGTTCAGTCCTGGAGCGGCCGTCCAGTCTGCACTGGCCCTAGACAAAACTGGAGGGTCACAGTTGATTTGATCTTGCCTGTTTCGCCTGGCTGTGAGATCAGCATCCCGCTGTGGGGAATTGACCCACCATGTCTCCCTGCACGATTTGTAACTTGATGAACTCTCGAGCCCTTACCCTAACCTGTTGGAGTTATTTTCGTTATCAATGGCCTTGCATAGTCTGCAATATCTTACAGACCGGAAAACTTACTTCATTCATTCACTCATTGGTTCGTTCATTCATTCGTTTTGAGATCAGCAAGCTGCTCCCCTCGTCTCCTCAGCCCTCTGATACTGCACCATCGTTCTTAAAACATTGTTTTCGCCTTCTCTCTCCGAGTGTATTCCGCATTTGCATTCCACATTCTCTCCGAGGTCTGATACTCTGAATGGAAACTGGCCTTCCCAGTGCGGGCTGGGGGTCAGATGAGACCTACACTGCGTCTCACCCCAACCCCCCCCCCCCCCCCCCCCGAGATTCAGTGAATGCAGATAGCCAGGGAAATGCAGACTGAATCATACTTGAATCTGCTCCGGTGATTTTCTATTCAGTGGCCTTAAGTAACTCACGAGGCCTGATAGTAAAACTTACTTGCTTCATTCGTTCATTCATTCATTCACTGTTTCATTCATTCAGCCAGTTATGCCACTTGACCACCACAACTGACCGTCACTGACCATGACACTGATCGTCACTGACCATGACACTGATCGTCACTGACCATGACACCAACCGTCACTGACCGTTACAAAGACCGTCACTGACCATGACATTGACCATCACTATCCATGACCCTTACCGTCACTGTCCATGACACTGACATCACTGACCATCACACTGTCACTAATCACCACACTGACCATCACTGACAATGAAACCGACCGTCACTATGATGGTGACGGTCCACAATCATCACACTGACCATCACTGACATCCCACTGACCATCACTGACAACAACACTGACCATCAATGACTATCACACTGACCATCACTGACCATGACACTGACTGTCACTTACGCTTCTTGCAGGAGATCCAGGCCCAGGAGGAGATCCTGAAGAAGGAGCGGGAGCTGATGATGGCCAGGAAGAGGCTGGAGCAGATCCGCAAGGACCGCTACAAGGACAGGCCCACCGATGACTCCTACGACTCCTCCTCCTCCTTTTAGGCCCCCCCACGCACCCCTCCCCCCTCAGGCTCCCCTGCCCCCTCATTCCCCCCTACCCCCTCATCCCCGTCCCCTGCAGGCCTCAACCCCCAGTCCAGTCTTTCCAGTGGCCGGCTGACACCTTCCCCTCCCCCTCCCCCTCCTTCTCCTCCTTCCCCCCCACCATCCAGACCTTCGACACCTTTACCTCTGCCCCCGCCCCCCATTTCCTTGTTGACTCATTTGAACCCTTTGCTGCCTAAGCTGTCACTGACTACCTCCCCCCATCAACCTCCTCCTCCTTCTGCCCGTACTCTTCCTCCTCCTCCTTCTGCCCGTACTCTTCCTCCTCCTTCTGCCCATACTCTTCCTCCTCCTCCTGCCCGTACTCTTCCTCCTCCTCCTGCCCATACTCTTCCTCCTCCTCCTGCCCGTACTCTTCCTCCTCCTCCTTCCCGTACTCTGCCTCCTTCTTTTCCTTCCCATACTCTTCCTCCTCCTCCTGCCCATACTCTCCCTCCTCCTCCTCCTGCCCATACTCTTCCTTCTCCTGCCCGTACTCTGCCTCCTCCTCTGCCTTGTGCATCCCAACTTCCTTCTCCCCCTTCTTGTTTTTCTCGCACTCCTCTCCTTCCTCGTTATTCTCGTTTCCCACATTTTCTTCATGCTCCATCTCCTGCCCCCCCTCCTCCGCCTACTTCTTCCCCTCCTCTTCCTCCACCCCCTCCCCTTTCTTCTCCTCCTCCTCTTTTTTCCTCTTCTTCTTCATCTCCTGCTCCCCCTTCTTCTCCTTCCCCTTCATTTCCTCCTTCTCTTCACTCTTCGCCATCTTCCTCCTCTCCCCCTCCACTTCCCCCTCTTTCTCTTCTCTCGCCTTCCTGGCAGTCAAAGTTGAATTCAAAGAGAAGAAAACTTCCTTCTCGTTCGTCTCCATTCTCTGCTTTTGCGGCTTCTTTCTCTCATTCCAGGGCTCGATCCAAGCCTCCAGCTCCACTACGGCGCTCTTCTCTCTCTCCTAAATCTCTTCCGGGTGTGCGCCGTCCTTCCTCCTGCCCCTCTTCTTTTCCTTCTCCTCTGCTCTCTTCCCCTTCTGCGACACCTCCCTCTTTCCCCTTTCCTTCCAATCCTCCTCTTCCACCATCACCCGACCTGCCTCCTCCTCCTCCCCCATCCCCTCCTTTTTTCCCTTCCCCCCTCTCTCCATCTCCTGAACCCCTTCCTTCCTCTCCCTCTCGACCTCCTCCTCCATCCTCTTCCCCTCTCCCTCCTCATTCCTCTTCCCCCCTCCCTTCTCCACCCCCCCTCCCCAGCCGTGACCTGCCACCTCACACTCGACCTTGGTCTATGTGACCATCACCTTGTCTTCTTGCCATAAATTTTAAACCCAAGGCCAAGGCCAGTTTATGTTAGATAAGTTCACTAATCCCCCTCCTTGCTCAGCCCCGTAGTTGTGTTGGGAAATTGCACACACACACACACACACACACACACACACACACACACACACACACACACACACACACACACACTCTTACACCCCACCCCTACTCACACCTCCACCCTTTCTGCCCAGCATAATTTTAGCGCTCCCTGCAGCCTGAGCTTGCCTGCTTACTAGTGATTGGTCAACTGTGTCATGTGACTGCTGCTGTTACCATGAAATGCTCCCATGTCTGCCTACCGGGGATTGGTCAGCCAGAGTCATGTGACTGCTGCCGTTACCATGGAAACATCCCTTGTCCGCCTGATGGGAATTAGTGTCATGTGACTGCTGCTGTTACCATGGAAACCCCATTTGCCTGCTGGGACTGTACAGTACAAAACAGTGATTGGTCAGTTTTTAGTTTGATGACATACAAAGATTGATCCATGTGAGTGTGTATGTGTGGAAGGTGGAAAGGTCTTTTTTCCTTAGCAGGCTTTCTAGTTAGCAGGAAGGTTACCATGTGCCTTTCTGCAAATGTAGATTCAAAAGTGATGTTACTGGTAAATCATATATAAAGCATGACTTAAAAAGAAATAGGTGATATTTCATATGCATAATGCATTATGTATGACGCAGTGCTAATACCAGTAAATTCATTTAATTTTAAATGTCATTTGCTTGAATATAGTGACAATAATACTAATCAGTGTAAATCTTGAGAAGAAGAAGAAGAAGAAGAAGAAGAAGAAGAAGAAGAAGAAGAAGAAGAAGAAGAAGAAGAAGAAGAAGAAGAAGAAGAAGAAGAAGAAGAAGAAGAAGATGATTGAGAGAAAGACCAAACAGATCTCAGTAGAGACTGAACTACAGATACAGTCAGTTTACATCTTTGTTTGAACTTGCTTCCATTTTGCTCTGATGTCTGTGTGATTATTTGCTGAAGCACACAACTATGAACTTAAAATACTTGTATTTATCACCTAATTGCATTGATAATTATGTATGAAGTGGTTGCCTGATGATTAAAAACAAATCAACCAGTTTGCATGAAAGTCACATCACAACAACGTGAACAACAAACACAGACTTTGTCACCAAAACCAGTTTGTATGGAAAATACCTTGATTCAGTCCACAGAACTCTCCAGATAGAACTTATTTTATTACAATTTTAACTTTGCAAATAGAACCAATCATGAAAACCTGTGTGCTCACTGGACAGCCTTTTCAAAACCAGGCAAAAGTGAGGGAGATACCCACTTGTCCAAACCAGTTTGACACTTTATCGAGATTATAAATCCGACTTTGTGAAAACTTTTGCCATGAAATGGTCTTGATGTCACTGACCAAAAGATACCAGCAGATTCAATGTACACAGGCATTCTTGTTTTGTATCTTGACATGTTTAATATGTTGAATATGCCAATGTGTTTAATTGTTTTGCGTTTGACACCTGGAACATTTTTGTTTGCAAAAGTTATGTGAACTACTTGATATTTTTATTTTTGCCACTCATAACTTTTACACAAAGCAAGGAACTGTCACTATAATAAAAGGTGATTATTTTGTGTCAGTTCTGAGATTGAAGATGTATTGCACAAGTACACCATGACTTGTAGTCTGTCTGACTTGATTTAATTAAATGGTGAATTCTCACCATAGTTGCAGCTATCATTTCGTGAGCTTGGTGTGGTTCAAGTTGCTATCATCGATGAAAATGATTCTGCAGAAAGAGAACAGTGTTGCCATTTGAGGATGCATTGACTTGATAACTGAGGAAAAAAGCAACGCTGAGGTTTTCTTGAAGGGTTTGAGATGAAAGCAACACTTTATAATCATGTCGGGATTTTCTCCAGCAAATGGAGTTTGCCTGAGATTGGTCAAGGCTGAGGGGTTTTGGGGGGGATTTTTGGCCCCCCAGGAAGAAGTGCTGTTTTGTGCTGTTTTGTGCTTGTGCTTCTTGCAAAGTGTGAACCATCAGATGGGATGTGCAGTCCTCGATGACTCGTTGTTGCATTTGTTTCAAGTTGGTGTCCACTGCTTCCCATGCTATTTTGCTTGTTGATCTGATGAGTAAGAATTTGTTATATATTGGAAATTGAATATTTTTTGTTTTGGAAAACCCTGGTGTACATAGATCGTTTTTTCCTAAGTTAATGACGTAAAGTCAACGGTGGTTAGATGTAAGGTCATTTAAATGGTGGTCATAAGTAAGTTGGACTTTCATATAGAAAAGCAGTATACTCTCTAACAATAAACTTGGTTGCTTGGTGGAACTTTGAAACCACCTTATGAAGTCTTTATACTTTTCTGCGTTGATGGGTCAGTGTTATCTACCCCACAAAACACTGAAACAAGTTTGTGGTGGTTAAACAGAACAGACAGAAACAGTCATGTTTTCACGGATGATTTATTGTGAAATATGAAGAAATAATATAATTATTAGTGACTGACTCAATTTAGAGGGAATCCTTATATTCTGATTTTACATTTCTCAACTAGTGCATGGCTTTGCGTAAAAATGACCACCAGCAATAACCCTTCCTCTCTCTCCCCCCTGTCTGGGTATGTGGCCAGCCTGAAGCCAGTCTCGGTGTACTCCGATGTTCAGTTACTCTCATTCCATATGACATATCATACACGATGCCTAACCTTGCACTCAAAGCAATAAGTGGAAATTAATTAATTGATAATTAATTAATATAATGACATGTACAGGCACTGCACTGCATGACTTTGTATGAATGACTGACAGCCATGGATTTTGGCTGTAGAGATCTACACCATTGGCAATAGAATTGCCCCCACCCCTATCCCCACTCCACCATCCCCCCTTTTCCTCCACCTCCTTTACTACCCCCACCCCCACCCACCCACCCCACTTCCCTCCACCTCCCTTACCCACCCCACCCACCCAAGTCCAGTGCAAATGCTTGGTGTTGAAAATCTGACTTTGAATTTATCCATAGAGCATTGTAAGAATAATTTTTTGACTGTGGTGCAGCATTCTGTACATAGTGGAACTGCATGGTTTTGTACAGAGGTCTAAATAAAGTTGGTCTGCATCAAAATGACACTGACAGTTTTCGGTCGGTCATTAACTGTGAGGGTAGTGGTAGTGGTAACTCTCCATGTGCCATGGAAGGCTATTGATATCAACTTGATAATTGTTATTATTGTTATCATTATTATCATTGTAATGATAAATCTCGCAGAAGAGGGATATTTCTTTTGACTTATTGACTGCCCCCCCCCCCTCCGCACCTCCCTTCCCCTGCTCCACTCCTTCTACCCTGCCCGTCCCACCCCCCACCCCCCGCCCCTCCCTCTTCCTCCCCACCCCTCACCCCCCCCCCCTACTTTAAAGTGTCCGCCAAGTTGACTAGAATAAGCTGAAATATTCCCCTTAAAATCAAGGGAGGCAATCCACCATTTTGTTTATTATCTTCCCTTGTAGCTTCTTCAGTTTGTTCGTTACTGGCTTATGTTGGTGGCGTAGTGAAGAACAATTGACAGATGATAAATAAATGTCATTCAGCAAAATCAGAGCTAAAGTTGTTGTTTTTTTAATTGACAGCATACATGCTCGGGCCAGCCGAGAAATCCCATAACCTTGGAAGTTGTGTGAAAAAGTTTCACGGTGGTGGTGGACAAACTATGAGGGGAAATGTAACACTTTGAAATGTTGGAACTGATGCGCTGGTGTTTTGAAAAGCTAGTGAGGACCTAGGTAGAGCTTTGTGTTTCTGAGCTGATGTTGACTGCTTCACCATCCAAACCGTGTGTGTGACTTCAAAGTAGGCCATGGCTAGCTCGGTGATTGACCGTTCTGTCCCAATAAGCACCAGAACCAAAAACTATTGTAATAGCCAACCATAGTCTGCCCGTCATCACATGCCATTTTGAAGCATTTGTGCTGTAGTGTGGAACTGCTATTTTTGTACGAGACGAGCCTAGGGGGAGAATGTTGACTACTCTATGTACATGTATATATATATATACCAATCACGTCATCCCAGTAGGTATCTGTTCTTGCCTCTCATGAACTGACATATCTCAGTATTGTATACACATGATTTTATACACCAACTTTTTCGCCTCCTTTTGATCGAATGCTTGTGCTAACTGATCGCGTATGTTGACTTTTTTGGAACTGGCTTGTATTTGCTGCCTTAGATAAACCTTTTTTTATACACTTTTTGTGTATGTTGGTCTGCTTCACAATGCACACACACACATCTCTCACTCCACCCTGAAGGGAGTTCTGCCTACGTAGCAGACTGTTTAGAATGCTGCCTGCTGACGTAGAAGCCTACTTAGAATGATGTTGGCCTTCTTGGCATCCTGCTTGCAAACGCTCTCTGCCTGAAAAGCTGCTTGCTAAGTGTAAACATGTTTGTTTGACATGTCGCGATTTTGAAGTGTTGGGCTGTGGTTTTGCCCGAAATTCAAACAGAAAGAACTAGAAGAAAAAACAAACATTTAGCAGTGGAAGACGGGTATAGCGTTGTTTTACAGAGTCAGCTAGTTAATTTCGTAATGCTAAACTGACTGTTTGTGCCGTAGCCAAAACTTCATCATGAGAGGTTTTCATTTTTATTTTATTTTCTATTTCCAATCCAAGCACCAAAACAAACGTAGACCAAAGGATACTGAGGGAAGGCTGTTTTCAACTGTTCGTCATCAACTTTTTATATTTTTTTTTTACTGATTGTGGAAGTCACTTTGAAAGCACACCACTAGCGCTCCTTCATCCGCGTGACGTCATTGATGACGTCACACCTTGTTGCATTCTGCATTGACGGTGTACGTACGCCGACTTGCTTTTTTCTCTCTTGAGTGGAACTTCATGTCTATCCGCCTGTTGATAAATTTGCCTTAGGACCGCACGTAAGAGAGCAGAGATCCATGCATTGCTTGTATATTTCCTCTGTAACTTACTTGAAATAAAACATCTATACAGGTTTTGCAGAAAAACACTCCAGTTCTTGTGGGTTTTCTGTTTCGTTGTTGTGTGAGATGTTAGTTTGTGTGTGTGTGTGTGTGTGTGTGTGTGTGTGTGTGTGTGTGTGTGTGTGTGTGAGAGAGAGAGTGTGTGTGTGTGTGTGTGTGCTTGCGTGCGCGCGCGCGCGTGCGTGCGTGTGTGAGTGTGTGTGTGTGTGTGTGTGTGTGTGTGAGTGAGTGTGTGTGTCAGTGTGTGTGTGTGAGTGCGTGTGTGTCAGTGTGTGTGTGTGTCTGTGTGTGTGTGTGTGAGTGTGTCTGTGTGTGTGTGTGTGTGTGAGAGTGTGTCTGTGTGTGTGTGTGTGAGTGAGTGTGTGTGTGTGTGTGTGTTTGTGTGTGCGAGTGAGTGAGTGTGTGTGTGTGTGTGAGTGTGTGTGTGTGTGTGTGTGTGTGTGTATGCAGCATGTGTGGAGGAGCGTTGGGATGAGGGTTTGCGTACATGCGCGTTCGCGCGCGCGTATGCGTGTGCGCGCGTGCTCGCACATGCATGCTATCGTTGTAATCGTCTTTGCTGTTATTGTCATTATCATCAAAGCAGATCAACAGAGAAAATATAGTTTTAGTGCTGCAACGATGATAGTTATTTTCTCATCACAAGGGAAAAGAAACACGTAATAAGTGCTGAGGTCTTACAGCTTCGTTTTCAGATTCTGTAGGTGACCAGAGAGACTCTCAGTGGGTCAAATTGGTCACCTAGCTTATCTGATTACCTCCCTAGTTCCCACCCCGGCACCCAGCTTCCCTGTCAACATTTAATTGCCTTTACATCTGGTTTCACCATGTTGACACCGTTCTATTCCTCGCAAGATCTTGGTTTTCCTTGCGTCTATGCAACGCGCCACGGTTCAGGTCATAACTGTCGTGATGTCTTCTTGCTTCTCACGTCAAACACGACGCAGTCTCCACACAGGAGTTGTTGTGTGCGCTGTGACAGTCTCCACACAGGAGTTGTTGTGTGCGCGCTGTGACAGTCTCCACACAGGAGTTGTTGTGTGCGCGCTGTGACAGTCTCCACACAGGAGTTGTTGTGTGCGTGCTGTGACAGTCTCCACACAGGAGTTGATGTGTGCGCGCTGTGACAGTCTCCACACAGGAGTTGTTGTGTGCGTGCTGTGACAGTCTCCACACAGGAGTTGTTGTGTGCGTGCTGTGACAGTCTCCACACAGGAGTTGTTGTGTGCGTGCTGTGACAGTCTCCACACAGGAGTTGTGTGCGTGCTGTGACAGTCTTCACACTGGAGTTGTGTGCGCGCTGTGACAGTCTCTACACAGGAGTTGTTGTGTGCGTGCTGTGACAGTCTCCACACAGGAGTTGTGTGCGTGCTGTGACAGTCTCCACACAGGAGTTGTTGTGTGTGCGTGCTGTGACAGTCTCCACACAGGAGTTGTGTGCGTGCTGTGACAGTCTCCACACAGGAGTTGTTGTGTGTGCGTGCTGTGACAGTCTCCACACAGGAGTTGTGTGCGTGCTGTGACAGTCTCCACACAGGAGTTGTTGTGTGCGCGCTGTGACAGTCTCCACACAGGAGTTGTGTGCGTGCTGTGACAATCTCCACACAGGAGTTGTGTGCGTGCTGTGACAATCTCCACACAGGAGTTGTTGTGTGCGTGCTGTGACAGTCTCCACACAGGAGTTGTTGTGTGCGTGCTGTGACAGTCTCCACACAGGAGTTGTTGTGTGCGTGCTGTGACAGTCTCCACACAGGAGTTGTTGTGTGCGTGCTGTGACAGTCTCTACACAGGAGTCGATGTGTGCGTGCTGTGACAGTCTCCACACAGGAGTTGTTGTGTGCGTGCTGTGACAGTCTCTACACAGGAGTTGTGTGCGCTGTGACAGTCTCTACACAGGAGTCGATGTGTGCGTGCTGTGACAGTCTCCACACTGGAGTCGATGTGTGCGTGCTGTGACAGTCTCCACACTGGAGTCGATGTGTGCGTGCTGTGACAGTCTTCACACAGGAGTTGATGTGTGCGTGCTGTAACAGTCTCCACACAGGAGTTGATGTGTGCGTGCTGTGACAGTCTCCACACAGGAGTTGTTGTGTGCGTGCTGTGACAGTCTTCACACAGGAGTTGTTGTGTGCGTGCTGTGACAGTCTTCACACAGGAGTTGATGTGTGCGTGCTGTGACAGTCTTCACACAGGAGTTGATGTGTGCGTGCTGTGACAGTCTTCACACAGGAGTTGATGTGTGCGTGCTGTGACAGTCTCCACACTGGAGTCGATGTGTGCGTGCTGTGACAGTCTCCACACAGGAGTCGATGTGTGCGTGCTGTGACAGTCTCTACACAGGAGTTGTTGTGTGCGTGCTGTGACAGTCTCTACACAGGAGTTGTGTGCGCTGTGACAGTCTCTACACAGGAGTTGTTGTGTGCGTGCTGTGACAGTCTCCACACTGGAGTCGATGTGTGCGTGCTGTGACAGTCTTCACACAGGAGTTGTTGTGTGCGTGCTGTGACAGTCTTCACACAGGAGTTGTTGTGTGCGTGCTGTGACAGTCTCCACACAGGAGTTGTTGTGTGCGTGCTGTGACAGTCTTCACACAGGAGTTGTTGTGTGCGTGCTGTGACAGTCTCTACACAGGAGTTGATGTGTGCGTGCTGTGACAGTCTTCACACAGGAGTTGATGTGTGCGTGCTGTGACAGTCTCCACACTGGAGTCGATGTGTGCGTGCTGTGACAGTCTCTACACAGGAGTCGATGTGTGCGTGCTGTGACAGTCTCTACACAGGAGTTGTTGTGTGCGTGCTGTGACAGTCTCTACACAGGAGTTGTGTGCGCTGTGACAGTCTCTACACTGGAGTCGATGTGTGCGTGCTGTGACAGTCTCCACACTGGAGTCGATGTGTGCGTGCTGTGACAGTCTCCACACTGGAGTCGATGTGTGCGTGCTGTGACAGTCTCCACACAGGAGTTGATGTGTGCGTGCTGTGACAGTCTCCACACTGGAGTTGATGTGTGCGTGCTGTGACAGTCTCCACACAGGAGTCGATGTGTGCGCGCTGTGACAGTCTCTACACAGGAGTCGATGTGTGCGTGCTGTGACAGTCTCCACACAGGAGTTGTTGTGTGCGTGCTGTGACAGTCTTCACACAGGAGTTGTTGTGTGCGTGCTGTGACAGTCTTCACACAGGAGTTGATGTGTGCGTGCTGTGACAGTCTCCACACTGGAGTCGATGTGTGCGTGCTGTGACAGTCTCCACACAGGAGTTGTTGTGTGCGTGCTGTGACAGTCTCCACAGCAGTTGTTGTGTGCGCGCTGTGACAGTCTCCACACAGGAGTTGTTGTGTGCGCGATGTGACAGTCTCCACACAGCAGTTGTTGTGTGCGCGTTGTGACAGTCTCCACACAGGAGTTGTTGTGTGCGTGCTGTGACAGTCTCCACACAGGAGTTGTTGTGTGCGCTGTGACAGTCTCCACACAGGAGTTGTTGTGTGCGTGCTGTGACAGTCTCCACACAGGAGTTGTTGTGTGCGTGCTGTGACAGTCTCCACACAGGAGTTGTTGTGTGCGTGCTGTGACAGTCTCCACACAGGAGTTGTTGTGTGCGTGCTGTGACAGTCTTCACACAGGAGTTGTTGTGTGCGTGCTGTGACAGTCTCCACACAGGAGTTGTGTGCGCTGTGACAGTCTCCACACAGGAGTTGTTGTGTGCGTGCTGTGACAGTCTCTACACAGGAGTTGTTGTGTGCGTGCTGTGACAGTCTCCACACAGGAGTTGTGTGCGTGCTGTGACAGTCTCCACACAGGAGTTGTTGTGTGCGCTGTGACAGTCTCCACACAGGAGTTGTTGTGTGCGTGCTGTGACAGTCTCCACACAGGAGTTGTTGTGTGCGTGCTGTGACAGTCTCTACACAGGAGTTGATGTGTGCGTGCTGTGACAGTCTCCACACAGGAGTTGTTGTGTGCGTGCTGTGACAGTCTCTACACAGGAGTTGTTGTGTGCGTGCTGTGACAGTCTTCACACAGGAGTTGTTGTGTGCGTGCTGTGACAGTCTCTACACAGGAGTCGATGTGTGCGTGCTGTGACAGTCTCCACACAGGAGTTGATGTGTGCGTGCTGTGACAGTCTCCACACAGGAGTTGTTGTGTGCGTGCTGTGACAGTCTCCACACAGGAGTTGTTGTGTGCGTGCTGTGACAGTCTCCACACAGGAGTTGGTGTGTGCGCTGTGACAGTCTCTACACAGGAGTTGTTGTGTGCGTGCTGTGACAGTCTTCACACAGGAGTTGATGTGTGCGTGCTGTGACAGTCTCCACACAGGAGTTGTTGTGTGTGCGTGCTGTGTCAGTCTCCACACAGGAGTTGTTGTGTGTGCGTGCTGTGTCAGTCTCCACACAGGAGTTGATGTGTGCGTGCTGTGACAGTCTCCACACAGGAGTTGTGTGCGTGCTGTGACAGTCTCCACACAGGAGTTGTTGTGTGTGCGCTGTGACAGTCTCCACACAGGAGTTGATGTGTGCGTGCTGTGACAGTCTCCACACAGGAGTTGTGTGCGTGCTGTGACAGTCTCCACACAGGAGTTGTTGTGTGCGCGCTGTGACAGTCTCCACACAGGAGTTGATGTGTGCGCTATGACAGTCTCCACACAGGAGTTGTTGTGTGCACGCTGTGACAGTCTCCACACTGGAGTTGTTGTGTGCGTGCTGTGACAGTCTCCACACAGGAGTTGTGTGCGTGCTGTGACAATCTCCACACAGGAGTTGTGTGCGTGCTGTGACAATCTCCACACAGGAGTTGTGTGCGTGCTGTGACAGTCTCCACACAGGAGTTGTTGTGTGCGTGCTGTGACAGTCTCTACACAGGAGTTGTGTGCGCGCTGTGACAGTCTCTACACAGGAGTTGTGTGCGTTGTGACAGTCTCTACACAGGAGTTGTGTTCGTGCTGTGACAGTCTCTACACAGGAGTTGTTGTGTGCGTGCTGTGACAGTCTCTACACAGGAGTTGTGTGCACTGTGACAGTCTCTACACAGGAGTTGTGTGCGCGCTGTGACAGTCTCTACACAGGAGTTGTGTGCACTGTGACAGTCTCTACACAGGAGTTGTGTGCGCTGTGACAGTCTCCACACAGGAGTTGTTGTGTGCGCGCTGTGACAGTCTCCACACAGGAGTTGTGTGTGCGCTGTGACAGTCTCCACACAGGAGTTGTTGTGTGCGTGCTGTGACAGTCTCCACACAGGAGTTGATGTGTGCGTGCTGTGACAGTCTCCACACAGGAGTTGTTGTGTGCACGCTGTGACAGTCTCCACACAGGAGTTGTTGTGTGCACGCTGTGACAGTCTCCACACAGGAGTTGTTGTTAGCGTGCTGTTACAGTCTCCACACAGGAGTTGTTGTGTGCACGCTGTGACAGTCTCCACACAGGAGTTGTTGTGTGCGTGCTGTGACAGTCTCCACACAGGAGTTGATGTGTGCGTGCTGTGACAGTCTCCACACAGGAGTTGTTGTGTGCACGCTGTGACAGTCTCCACACAGGAGTTGTTGTGTGCACGCTGTGACAGTCTCCACACAGGAGTTGATGTGTGCGTGCTGTGACAGTCTCCACACAGGAGTTGTTGTGCGCGTGCTGTGACAGTCTCCACACTGGAGTCGATGTGTGCGTGCTGTGACAGTCTTCACACAGGAGTT
>JAWQFJ010001803.1:0-2500 GCA_034096865.1 Theodoxus fluviatilis | reverse complement strand
GCACATAATCGTATGACTGCACATAATTGTATGGCTGCACATAATTGTATGGCTGCACATAATCGTATGGCTGCACATAATTGTATGACTGCACATAATGGCATGACTGCACATAATGGTATGACTGCACATAATCGTATGACTGCACATAATTGTATGACTGCACATAATGGTATGACTGTACATAATCGTATGAGTGCACATAATTGTATGACTGCACATAATGGTATGAGTGCACATAATCGTATGAGTGCACATAATTGTATGACTGCACATAATGGTATGACTGCACATAATCGTATGAGTGCACATAATTGTATGACTGCACATAATTGTATGACTGCACATAATTGTATGACTGCACATAATTGTATGACTGCACATAATTGTATGACTGCACATAATTGTATGGCTGCACATAATTGTATGACTGCACATAATGGTATGACTGCACATAATTGTATGACTGCACATAATCGTATGACTGCACATAATGGTATGACTGCACATAATTGTATGACTGCACATAATTGTATGGCTGCACATAATTGTATGGCTGCACATAATTGTATGACTGCACATAATTGTATGACTGCACATAATTGTATGGCTGCACATAATTGTATGGCTGCACATAATTGTATGGCTGCACATAATTGTATGGCTGCACATAATTGTATGACTGCACAAAAGTGTATGACTGCACATAATTGTATGACTGCACAAAAGTGTATGACTGCACATAATTGTATGACTGCACGAAAGTGTATGACTGCACATAATTGTATGACTGCACATAATTGTATGACTGCACATAATCGTATGACTGCACATAGTTGTATGACTGCACATAGTTGTGAATACACTCCCAGGTGGCGCTCTGCGCAACTAGGGGCCGCCCGTGGAGTATCTACTGGAGCATGTCCCTGGTGGAGCTACTGGAGCAGGCCCCGAAAGCTCCACGACCTCGAGTTCCAGTTGGTGAGGGGAGTGTCCAGCGACAGCAGCCGCGTGTTGTCCACTGTATGTCGTAACATTCTAGGATTCTTCGGTGAAGCGTTTATTCTGGAGGAGCAACGAATACAGCGATATGGCAAATTATGCTTATTAGTGTTTAAGTTACGTCAGGCAAATTCATCTGGATAAAATCGGCTGGGTAATTTTATATTGCGACTCTCCTTTCCGTTTGCTTGTTCAAACCAAACACTTTACTCCATCTATGACGTTGGTCCACATCCCGTAGTATTTTGAGGAAACACGTGCTGCCATGATGACCTTGATGGCTACTGCGATCTGAACCTACAAGGTATACCTCCCGGTGGCACAGAAGTGCTGCTTGGGACCGGCTGTGCGAGAGCTACTGGAGCCGGCCCCGACAGCACAAAGACCACAGCACTCCAGCTGATGAGGGAGGTATCGGTGCTGCACAGGCGGTGTGCCAGTCTCAACACCTTACCCACTCCCATGCAGGCCTACCTATGCAACACACTCCCACGCAGGCCTACCTATGCAACACACTCCCATGCAGGCCTACCTATGCAGCACAGGCGCTGTGCCAGTCTCAACACCTTCCCCACTCCCATGCAGGCCTACCTATGCAACCCACTCCCATGCAGGCCTACCTATGCGGCACAGGCGCTGTGCCAGTCTCAACACCTTACCCACTCCCATGCAGGCCTACCTATGCAGCACAGGCGCTGTGCCAGTCTCAACACCTTCCCCACTCCCATGCAGGCCTACCTATGCAACCCACTCCCATGCAGGCCTACCTATGCGGCACAGGCGCTGTGCCAGTCTCAACACCTTACCCACTCCCATGCAGGCCTACCTATGCAACACACTCCCATGCAGGCCTACCTATGCAACCCACTCCCATGCAGGCCTACCTATGCAGCACAGGCGCTGTGCCAGTCTCAACACCTTCCCCACTCCCATGCAGGCCTACCTATGCAACCCACTCCCATGCAGGCCTACCTATGCAGCACAGGCGCTGTGCCAGTCTCAACACCTTACCCACTCCCATGCAGGCCTACCTATGCAACCCACTCCCATGCAGGCCTACCTATGCAGCACAGGCGCTGTGCCAGTCTCAACACCTTACCCACTCCCATGCAGGCCTACCTATGCAGCACAGGCGCTGTGCCAGTCTCAACACCTTACCCACTCCCATGCAGGCCTACCTATGCAACCCACTCCCATGCAGGCCTACCTATGCAGCACAGGTGCGGACGAAAGCGTCCTCGATCTTACTTGTCATATTTTTCCTCCTCAGTCTACACGGGTATCCGGTTCCGCTCCAGACTGGGAGCTGAGCACGTTTCTCAAGAATGAAAAGCGAGGACCTTCACTACGTCGCACTTGGCATTAGAGACTCGCAATTAATCTGAGATAAAAACCGCTGGCGCTGAACCTCCAGGTTTTGGCACTATTTAAAAAAGATCGGGTTCGAACCCGCAACCTCTCGAGAAAAGAGGAGGGGAAAACACACATACACAAAACC
>JAWQFJ010001802.1:94710-120465 GCA_034096865.1 Theodoxus fluviatilis | reverse complement strand
AAGCTTTTGGTCTTGAAGACTGAAACTCTGCCAAACAATACTGGTTTCCATTGTTACCCAATTAATTGGCATTTCTGCAAGACAGGGGACACAGACTCCATCCTGCCACTTCTCCAAGAATGAAGCCAATGTCTCTAATTTGCATTGCAGGTGTATTTGTGGAGTCCATCCAGCCATCAAGGGAGGCACAGTATGTTGCCATAAAGAAGAAGAAGGCAGCTAGGAGGAGACTTCTGAACTTCCTCAGTACGTTCTCTGCTTTTCTCTCCTGTCTTCCTATGTATGAATGTTTGTGCCCTAGTCGTATTAAGTATGAATCTATGGTATAAGCGCTCCATTCCTTGAGAGCTTGCTGTGCTGAGTAAAGAGCACATAGACAAACTGTTGAATGCTTCCAAAACTGATTGTGAAACAAGAAGAGGTGTAGTTACGTAGCTTGGATGCTTATATCGTACATACTCTGTAGCCAGGAAGTCTATGTCTGTAGCTGTGCAAATCCTTTTTGGGCATAGCGTCTGACTCTCATTGCTTCTCTCTGCTCAGGGGTAAAAGAGACAGTCTTGGGAGCAGGACAGGCACATCCTGAATTGATCAACACTTGGCAGTTAGTTGGCATTTGCATTGTAAGTTAAATGTTCTGTTGAGAAGAATACCGATGCTGATGCTGATAGAGGATTTATCGGATGGCCCAGAATCAGGGGGTGATTGGTTTGTGAAATTGCTTTTCCATATTAGAATGTGGTGTGCCAAAGAGGTGGAAAAGAAGTCTTATTCTATTGTGTAAGTATGAGGGCATCTTAGCTGATGTTTCCCATGTTTGGGATTTTTATTGGGGATGTGTTGCCTTGTGCTAGAGGGAAAGTTGTTGGTATTATAAGTCAACAAAGCCTGGCTCTGAAGGAGTTGACCTTTGACATTGTCAGGGAAGGAGAAGAAACCCAGGAGGAGGTCATCCGTGTCTGGAGATGGGTCACTCCACATCGCCTTGCCTGAAAACCTGGACCTGGGGGACAGCGGCCCCATCCCTGTGGTGAACCCAGAAAACCACACCCCTGTCTTTGTGGGTGAGTGGGCTCTGCTTGTCCTGTGCTGCAGTGCAGTGGCCATAGGGCTGACCTGTAACCAGGAGAGGAGTGTCCAGTGGCGACTTCCCCAGGTGTTCCGTTACAGTGGTGAAAGGATTTTCATTGGTGCTACTTGCAGGGGGCATATTTTCATCAGTATCTGTATTGTTACAGGTTGGATGAGAGCTGTAGATGATGCATGGAAAGGCCTTTTGTGAGTTTTGCTAACACTTGGCATACATCTAAATGGAGTAAAATGCTGGGACTGCAGTAAATACATCTGTTGCAGTCACATAAAAGGATTTGGAAGGAAAGACTAGATAAGGAGTAATTGTAAGTCATCACTATTGTTCCTGACCTCTGATTCTAAAGAGGGTTTGTTTGTTTGTTTTGTTTTTATTTCTAGAGGAAATCAAGAGGAAGTCTTTGTGGCAGTTCGAAAGGCATGTAGTCTACAATAACGCAAATCACCCCTGACCTGGAAGCAGAAACTTGGGCCTTGTGTGATTTGTCATGTGTTGTAGCAGCTGGCTACAAGCGAGATTGTTGTTCAATTCATTGAATACCAAATACCTAACCTTTGGTGTTGGCAACAACACCTGCAATGAGGTGCCACATCGTTGTAGAGTTGATGATGAGCCAGAGTCGTGTCCATGCTATCCCTACAGGACTTGATTTCTGCTTGCAGACTGCATAGTGCCTTTCAAGGCAGCCACTTTTCTGGGACCAGGCCTGGAGCTTCCCAACCCTTCAGACCCCTACATTATGACCTGTCTGGTGCAACAGCGGGCGTTCACCTCTGGCCACGTCGTCCTTCGGCCCTTGAAGGAGAAGACAGTGGAGAAAGTGGTCAGCAACTGCATAGTGAGTGGGACTGCAGCTCTCCTCTCCCTGGAGCTGCTGTCATAAAGGCTCATTTCATTGATGGAGACTTGTCACAAGAGGATATGTCTTAGGCTGTGCATTTGCTTGTGGAACTTTATGAACTTGAGATATGGATGTGCCTTTGGAAATACTTAAGATCCATTTTTTGACTCACATGCGAAGCAAAAGTGGGTCTATGTACTCACCCGTTTCGTCAGTCTGGGCGTCTGAAAACTTTAACGTTAGATTTTTCTCGGAGACTATTAAGTCTATCAATACCAAATGTGGCATGATGGTGTATGATGACAAGGCCTCAAAAAGCATACATAGTGACTTGACCTTGCTTCAAGGTCAAGGTCGCAGGGGCCATAAATGTTGTCTAAAAACCAGCCAGTTTTCACATTTTCTCAATTTTCTCTGAAGCTTTCAAGATTGGATACCTCACCTATATGTGGTATAGGGCAAAGTAAGCCCTATCTTTTGATACCAGTTTGGTTGACCTTGCTTCAAGGTCAAGGTCACAGGAGCTCTTCAAAGTTGGATTGTATACATATTTTGAAGTGACCTTGACCCTGAACTATGGAAGATAACTGTTTCAAACTTAATAATTATGTGGGGCACATGTTATACGTTCATCATGAGACACATTTGGTCACATATCATCAAGGTCAAGGTCACTTTGACCCTTATGAAATGTGACCAAAATGGGGTAGTGAACCACTAAAAGTGACCATATCTCATGGTAGAAAGTGCCAATAAGTGCCATTGTGCTTCCCATGTCTTGAATAAACAGCTTTGTGTTGCATGACCTTAGATGACCTTGACCTGGGTCAAGGTCACATGTATTTTGGTAGGAAAAATGTGTAAAGCAGTTCTTAGGGTATGATGGCATTGCTAGGTTTAGTTGTTTGACCTTGACCTTGACGGCCACATGAAGGTCAAGGTCATGTAAAGGTCAAGGTCAAGCATGTGAGTCATATGGGGTTTTCCCTTCTTGTGTGTGTGTTGTATTGGTTATAATGTATGACTGTGATGAAGACTGCTCTTTTTAGGCCTCTAATAGATATCTTTAAATGAATTTTTTTTCTTCTGAAAAGGGCTAAAACCCTGCAGGGAATAAATAAAAAGACATCATGGGCTTCAAGGACAGAACATTCGATCTCAAAGCTAGCATGAGTGTATTGACAGAAAATACGGAGTATAAAAGTCATGAATGCGCAAAGCCTTCTGAAAAGCACTTTGAGAACTGCTGCTTGTAGTTATGTCTAGACATGTGTACCGGCAAAGCAAGACTTCATCTGGAATGTTGACGTTGCATGGCCTTCCCACTGTGACCTCCATCTTGCCAGGTGTTCACTGTGCATTCCGGCATAGTGCTGGTCACCATTCACCAGTCCTCCAGACTCTGCAATGCCAAGGACGTCTTCTTTGTCCCCATGGGTGAGTGCATCCTGTCTGTGTGACTGCCTGCCTTGGAGAGCCTTTCATGACTGAGTGCACTTACCCGTCAGCATCCACTGAGGGAAATATGCAAACATGCTTACATGTGTACTGGTCTAATTCAGCACACACACACACACACACACACACACACACACACACACACACACACACACACACACACACACACACACACACACACACACACACACACACACAGAAAACCAAGCACACACTGTACTCACACATGCATGTAGGCTTGTATTGTGTGCACACACATACTCACATGCACAGACCCATAGAATGAGGGCTTGTAGTGCTGTGAACTGTGACAGAAAGGACTATGAATGGTGTGAACTCTGTCTGTGACAACAAGGATTAACATGTGCGTGTGGGGGGAGTGCATGCGTTATGCATTGATGATCGTGTATGTGTGCTGTGTGAGTGTGGTTGTTGATGTGCATGCCTGCCTCTTGTTAGTCTTTCCTGTGATTGTGTTGTGATGCAGGATGAAGAACATGATGGGGGGGGGGGCTTGTACATGTGTTATGGTTGAAGATCGGGTATGTGTGATTGCGTGACGATGATTGTTTGATGTGCATGCATGCGTCTTTTGTTCCTTCTGTGATTACTTGTTGCGGCGTAAAATGTTTTTCTATTAAATTGATATGCCTATGATGTAGCGCTAAATGTGTTCTATCTTATTGTGTCTTCCTGTTTTGACTCCGTAACTTGAGCGATGTGATTGAGTTAATTAATGTTGAACTTCTTGTACGTTTCTGTTTTTGACTCACATGCGAAGCAAAAGTGAGTCTATGTACTCACCCTTTTCGTCCATCCGGGCGTCTGTAAAAAACTTAAACGTTGGATTTTTCTTGGAGACTATTAAGTTTATCAACACCCAATTTGGCATGATGGTGTAGGATGACAAGGCGTACAAAAACATGCATAGTGACTTGACCTTGCTTCAAGGTCAAGGTCGCAGGGGCCGTAAATGTTGTCTAAAAAAACAGCCATTTTTCACATTTTCCCAATTTTCTCTGAAGTTTTTAAGATTGGATACTTGACCTATATATGGTATATAGGGCAAAGTAATCCCTATCTTTTGATACCAGTTTGATTGACTTTGCTTCAAGGTCAAGGTCACAGGAGCTCTTTAAAGTTGGATTGTATACATATTTTGAAGTGACCTTGACCCCGAACTATGGAAGATAACTCTTCCAAACTTCATAACATTGTAGTACACATGTTATACTTTTATACTAGGTCACCCGTGTCGTCCGTCTGGGTGTCCGGGCGTCTGGGCGTCCGGTCATCCCGGCGTCCTGCCGTCCGTAAAAAACTTTAACGTTGGATTTTTCTCGGAGACTATTAAGTCCAGACCTGTGCACTTGTACGAAAAAATCGTACAATGTACGATTTTTGAAGCATTGTATGACTGGTTTTCACGATCTCACGATTTTTTTCCTGTTGGAGTTCCAGTGTGTGTCTTGTGTTTTTGTGTCGTATGGAGTTCGAGAAAAAATCTTCTGATTTTTCACCCAGAATCTTCTGATTTTGAAAATCTAGGGTGCACAGGTCTGTAAGTCTATCAACACCCAATTTGGCATGATGGTGTAGGATGACAAGGCGTACAAAAACGTACATAGTGACTTGACCTTGCTTCAAGGTCGCAGGGGCCGTAAATGTTAAAAATCAGCCATTTTTCACATTTTCCCAATTTTCTCTGACGTTTTTGAGATTAGATACCTGACCTATGTATGGTATATAGGACAAAGTAATCCCTATCTTTTGATACCAGTTTGATTGACCTTGCTTCAAGGTCATGGTCACAAGAGCTCTTTAAAGTTGGATTGTATACATATTTTGAAGTGACCTTGACCCTGAACTATGGAAGATATCTGTTTCAAACTTAATAATTATGTGGGGAACATGTTATACTTTTATCATGAGACACATTTGGTCACATATCATCAAGGTCAAGGTCACTTTGACCCTTATGAAATGTGACCAAAATGGGGTAGTGAACCACTAAAAGTGACCATATCTCATGGTAGAAAGTGCCCATAAGCACCATTGTGCTTCCTATGTCTTGAATTAACAGCTTTGTGTTGCATGACCTTGGATGACCTTGACCTTGGGTCAAGGTCACATGTATTTTGTAGGGAAAATGTGTAAAGCAGTTCTTAGTGTATGATGTCATTGGTAGGTTTAGTTGGTTGACCTTGAAGGTCACCTGAAGGTCAAGGTCACGTAAAGGTCAAGGTCAAGCATGTGAGTCGTATGGGCTTTGCCCTTCTTGTTGTATGTATGTATTATGTTTTTGCCACCGACAAAACGAATTTCCTTGTACAGTGAGGACAATAAAGTATCTTGTATCCTGTATCTTGTAAAAACAAAAACACACTCAAGCATAATTGCATATGCACACACACACACACACACACGTGTACACACACACACACAAATACAAATGTTCAGGTCTCACATACCCAGATTGATAAGCCTTTGATAAACGATCTCTCTTTCTCTGTCCCATTCAGTCTCTCTGTCTGTCTGTCTCTCTCTCTCTCTCTCACAGTGTGTCTCTTTCTCGTCTCGTACTCTGCATACTTGAAGGATGGTAAGGCGAAAACTTGTCAATTTAGAATTTGAATCACAATCAGCTCATTTGCATTGTCGTAATATTATTGTAGAAAGAAAACAAAGATATGTAGAGCCATGTTCAAACCACATGCAGCAGTGTTTACACCGGTTTGATAATTCCCTGGACAGAGTTTGTTTCATTTGAATTTTGGTACCTCAGTTGGGATTTTCTTGCTCTGAGAAGATATCATGGATTGTGGGAAAGAAAGGGGGAAAAAGCTTGCAACTGAACATATACTCAACGACCATGTACAGTTTACCCATTGTATTTCAGGCTCTTCCTATAGTCTGAAGAACATGCGGAATGAAGAGGCCCAGCTTTTCTATGTGCAGCTACTGAATGATGAGAGCATGGGAACACCAGGCAGTCCGGTTGACCAGTCTTCTTCCCTGGACAAACCAGGCACCTCTAGGGGCACTGACCAGTAGCGAGGCATCTTGTTTGCAGGACTTGCACTTCTGCATTTGGTGCCATGTGTGTGGTTGTGTGTGTGTCTGTCTGTGTGTGTCTGTGTGTGTATGCACATTCGTACTTGTGTGTGTGTGTGTGTGTGCATTTGTGGTTGGGTGGTAAGCCTGGTCACCCAGGGTTGGATTTCAACACTGATGGCTCTGTTTGACATTGTGTTCAGGTCTAAAAGTGCAGACAGTACTGAAGCCTAATGTAGACAGTGTGTTGGCAGTCAGCAGACTGCAGACTGGAGGGCAGGGGGAGTTGGCAGTATGTTTGGTTTGAATGGGTGTTGGCACACTCATGCACTGTAGTGAGCCTGTTGACTTGGTCCTTGTGTGGCAAGATCTTTTTTTGCATGGACAGCTCACTGGCGAAGTAGCAGAAGTTCATGGAATTTGTGCAAGTCATTTCAGGTTGTTGTGAAATCTGAAAATTATCACGCAAAGGCCAGCAGCTAATGTTTGTCAACAGAATTCAAGCTTGGCTAGCTAATGTTCAGAAATGGCATTTTCCTTATGCATTTATTGCCTTTGACATATCATTATGTGATATGCAGTTCCTCATTTCAATGAAATAAACGGTTCTTGTCAACTTAGTAGTTTGTGTAAATTTAAATTCATATTCATGAACTTGACACCATTTTGCAAATAAAACTTTTTGTGATGTATATCAGCAGTAAGAACTTTATGTAAGATAAACAAGTAATTCAGTGAATAAATATGTTGATGTAAATGTCTTCATCATCACTTGGTTGACTTTGCAAGAAACTGGGAAGTGCTGTGGAAGCTTGCTGCTCCACACAGAAGTTCTGCATTGCAGCCTGGCCTCTTGTGGTCGGGAAGACAATCCTGGCATTTGCACGGAGTCTGGGGAGTTAGGAGGTTGCCATGTTCATGTATATTCTGTGTGTATATATGTATATATACTGAATGTATAACAGGTATTTTGCCTGTACTGCAAGCACTGCCAGCGGAACTGCTCAAGAGTGCTTTGCAAATGAAACAAACAGTGGGGTCTCTAAAACGATGTGGAAAACAGATTCCATTATAAGGTCCTGCCATTTCATAAATCTAAAATGTGCATCCTTGCTCCTTTCCCACTTGATCAGTGCATCAATGTCAGTCTGGCAGACCATTGTGCTCACATTTTCAACTGCGCTGTGTAATTCTACACTTGTTTAGTGTTGCCAGAAGTAGCATAGGACTGGCATGAGTGAACTTTTGTAAGCAGCGATCCAGAACTCTTAATCCACCCCACACTCTGGGACACGCATCCTGACTTGTACAGGTGGCATTTGCAATCTTATTAGCTTGTCTCGCTTTGGTATGTGATGGATTTACTATTGAAGAAAATCTGCCTCATCACAGTAGACCAGGAGTCCATGAGCAAATGCTGAAGAATTCCCCTGTGAAAACTGTACATGACAAATTGTTGTCCATAACCTGAGAGACATGGGGAAAATATAGCAGAACTTGAATGGCAACTGACAGAATTGCTTATATTCTTGTCGCAAATCTCTCTATGCACAGATGATAAAGTGTCTCTATGCAGAAAACAGTTCTCAAATACTGGCCTGTCTTGTTTCAGTTTTGGAGTGGCTGTGGCCAGCTTGTTTTCAGGTGCTTGCCTTGGCTTATTTGTGAGTGAGTACGTAGGAAGTGTGAGCCCTGTGCCTTGGAGCATGACTCTCAGGCTTGTGCCTGCCTATTCATACCTGATGCTTACTTGCTCTGTGTGAGTACCTAGGAAGTGTGAGCCCTGTGTCTTGGAGCTTGACTCTCAAGCTTGTCCCTGCCTATCCATACCTGATGCTTATTTGCTCTGTGTAAATACTGTGCAGCAGTAATAAGACAGGAGGAGGGGGTAAAAGGTTACCATGATGATTTATTTGGCAGCTTATCTGTATGATAGAAATGTACTGACAGTTATCACAGACAATGTATTATGCTTGGAGAGAACAGTACTTACTCTATGCATGTAACTAGCTTTTGAAACAAATGAAATTAAAACAACATTAAGCAAAACGGCAAATTCACTTGTTGAAACTTTGCTTTTTGTTCTGTCGGTTTCTTCCAACTAAACTACTATCATTGACAAATTCATGATAAAAAAAAACTAGCTACCAACCAAAGCATTACAAAGGAGAGAAAAAGGGACAGAGAGAGAGAGAAAGCAAGCACCTACAGTTTTGTTTCTCTGTGTGGTTTATAAACTGCAAATTGGGCCGTGTCCAGTCATGATGGCAGCAGTGAAGACAGGAAGAATGAGTTGGAAGGCAGTAACCAGGAAAGACAGAAAAATGTCAGGTAACTGCAAAACTATCTACTCTGTGGAATTATCTATTTTGTTGCAAGATTGTTTCTTGTTTGTATTGGATAAAGCATTATTACAAAGCAACCTCTAGTGGCTTGTTTGTTATATTGAACATAAATTTGTCAAAACATGTATATATTAATTAGGTAGATAGTGTTATGATGGACAAAAATCATAACAGATAAAAGTGTATAGTCTGTTGTACTTAATGATTTTACACATGTAATACTAATAGAGAAAGACAAATCCCTGATAAACAGCAGGCAATGTTGAAGATTGGAAGAGAGTAACAAAGCAGATGGATTACAACGAGAGATTTGTGCATTCAATGGAATCTGTAAGCATTGCTCATGATGAGATCAAGACGAGCATCATCGTTGATGGATAAAATGAAAACATTCATTCAGCCCAGTCCATAAGCGTTCCTCATGATGAGATCAAAATAAGCATTGTTGTCGATGGAGGCACTCACTCCTGCGTAGTAGTTGTCAAACTCTTCCTGAGAGATCTGAAAAGGAAAAGTGCCGTTTCATCAGATGAGTTCATGGATGATGCAATCAGTTCCATGCAAAGGATTTCTGGAAAATGTTCAGCCCATTACAAACATGCAGTGTCAGCATCATCTTTAATTATGGACTTGTAAGCACATGTTGCTCTTGCCAATTTTTTTTACATTCAAAGAATGAAAAAAGTAAGGCCATGGTCTTATGGATGCTTCATTAGTGATGCAATATTCTATAATATAAACTTGGCTTTCAAGCAATTTTAATATTATTTCTAACAGGATGAATACTACAAAGATAAGAAAATAAAAATGGAGTTGGTCAGAGTTGCAAGTTTCTTTTGCACTGAAAATTTAGCTTTCAGAGACTTCAAACAAACCCGTTGATGCAGTCAGTAATATGCCAACATTTGATGTCCAGGTGTCCTTCAGACTTACTGTAACACAGGGTTCGTACAGGTCATGGAAAGCCTGGAAATTTATGGAATTTGATTTTTCATTTTCCAGGCCTGGAAAATCGTGGAATTTCAATGTAAGTCATGGAATTCAATAAATAAAAGAGAAAGAAAAAAAGATGTTTTCTAGGCTTGTCTTCTGCTTCCTGATTGGTTCTTTGGTTAGGTGACCTGGTTTCATTTCCACACCGGTCGGGTCAGTTGGTTCAAACGAGGAGAAAGTGAAAAGAGCTTGTTTTGTTTGTGGTGCAGTCAGACCTGTTTACTCTACGCATTGAGCGTAGTAAACTACGCATTTGCATACTATACTACGCAACTACGCAAGTCTATTGTTTCCTACGCAAACGGTATTGTTTCGGCTACGCACATCACAATCCGCAATTTTCATCATCTCGCTTGACAGATTTTTTTCCGACCCATGTTTTACTGGCAACCCGCGTGCCACGGCCGTCCAGCAGGCGCTGAATCGGGCTGTTGAAGCGAAACTATGTATCTCTACAGGAGGACACTGGTCACCTAGGCATCCCCCAGCGCACGGCCGTTCCCAGGGCTGTTTAGTGTAGCCGCGCTGCTACATGATACTGGAGTAAGAAGTGGGTCAGGCAATCTTAAAAATAACATTTGCAGGGAGGAGCGTGCTTGATGCGTGTGTCTCTCTCTGTGTGTGTGTGTCTCTCTCTGTCTCTCTCTCTCTCTCTCTCTCTCTCTCTGTGTCACTCTCTCTCTCTCTGTGTCACTCTTTCTCTCTCTGTGTCACTCTCTCTCTCTCTCTCAATCTCTCTCTCTCTCTCTCTCTCTCTCTCTCTCTCTCTTACCCCTCAAAACAAGGCCCAGAATGCACCAGATTGCACAGATTTTAACCGTTTTTCAAAAATTTTCCGGGGGGGCATGCCCCCGGACCCCCCTAGTTTGCGCGCCTGCTTTGCCGGCGCGCGCTCGTGGCTTCGCCACTTCGCTGATTTGACCCCCCCAACCAAAAAGGAACCCCCCCCCCCCCAACTCATTTGGTCCGGCCCTGCTCTCTCTCTCTCTCTCTCTCTATCCTCTCTCTCTCTCTCTCTCTCTCTCTCCCTCCCTCCTCCCTCCTCTCTCCTCTCTCTCTCTCTCTCTCTCTCTCTCTCTCTCTCTCTCTCTCTCTCTCTCTCTCCCCTCCCTCTCTCTCCCCTCCCTATCTCTCTCCCTCCCTCTCTCTCTCCCATAGTTTCGCTTCAACTAAGCAGCTGGATTTAGCGGTCAAGGGGGAGGTAACTCTTCACTTGCATTGCCTCTTTGTATGCAAACCAAAAGCTGCATTTTTGCAATTGTCGGTCAGCGCAAAAAATACGCACAGTTTTATAAAAATACGCTTATCTGAACCAGTGAGTACGCTGAGGCAAAATTTGGGGTACCCAGGTCTGTGCAGTGTTTCTTTGAGATAATCATGCCTGGAAAGTGTTGATTTTACGATACTTGGACACGAGACGAAAAATACCATGAGTGGGTCATGCGAGTGAAACTGAATGGGATGGCAAAGTGCCGATTATGTGAAAAAATTTGATGTGTCCAACATAGGAGCGGCAGCCTTGAAAAGCCACATGAAAGGTATCGCGCACTATTTCAAATTACTGGATTTTTACAATTAAGAAAGATTTGAAAAAGATGAAAGAAATGTCCATTCATGATTTGTTTGTTAACTTGCATTTGTCAGTTTTTGAATCAATCTGCTGTAAAATATAATAAAAAGAATTAGAACTTTTTTTACAACGGGTGTATTGTGCGTGAGTTTGGTCATGCGCCATACACTTTTATCTTTAAACTGCCATGTATCACAGTACGCTATGTAAAGGAAAATGTTATTGAGGCTCATGGAAAGTAATGGAAAAGTCATGGAATTTTGTATCGGAAAAACCTGTACGAACCCTGGTAACAGGTAGACTGCAGGCAACGTGTAAAACAAAACTATAACCAAAGGAGGTAAATGAGGAGCCTCTTTACAGGGCAAGTACAAGCACATATATCGGGCATAAAACAAAAAACACAACTGCACAGGGTAGAATATAAACTCGGTTAAAAATTTGCACCTGTACTTGCCATTCATTTTAAAGCAACTCTTCATTTGTCACCCTTGTTTTGGTTCTGGGGTCCTTCCGCGATACACTTCCTTCCTTCCAGCCATTTATGTGCCACACCAGTGATGAGGTGGGTTCGGTAATGAGTGTTCCTATTCAAACATGATTACTTAATTCAGAACAATGGGCCCTAGTTGAAAAACCAAAGGTCATGCCCAATTTGTTGCAGACAGTCAGGGGTGGTGTGGAAATGATGACAGAGGGGAATATGGGATGTAATTCATTTTTAGTAACAAAGGTAAAGGGCATCAACAGAGTGTAGTACTTGATTTTTTTTCCCTCTGCATCACCACACCTGATACTTGCATTGCAGGGCAGAATGTGGTGGAAATGGTTGATTTACTGCAGGTTTTTTGACTCGCATGCGAAGCAAAAGTGAGTCTATGTACTGAGCCGTGTCGTCCGTCCGGGCGTCCGCCCGTCCGTCCGTCCGTCCGGGCGTCCGTCCGTCCGGGCGTAAAAAACTTAAACGTTGGATTTTTCTCGGAGACTATTAAGTCTATCAACACCAAATGTGGCATGATGGTGTATGATGACAAGGCCTCAAAAAACATACATAGTGACTTGACCTTGCTTCAAGGTCAAGGTCACAGGAGCCATAAATGTGCTCTCAAAAACAGTAATTTTTCACATTTTCCCAATTTTCTCCCACGTTATTGAGAATGGCGACCTTAGCTACAAGTGGTATATAGGTCAAAGCAAGCCCTATCTTTTGATACCAGTTTGGTTGACCTTGCTTCAAGGTCAAGGTCACAGGAGCTCTTCAAAGTTGGATTGTATACATATTTTGAAGTGACCTTGACCCTGAACTATGGAAGATAACTGTTTCAAACTTAATAATTATGTGGGGCACATGTTATACTTTCATCATGAGACACATTTGTTCACATATCATCAAGGTCAAGGTCACTTTGACCCTTATGAAATGTGACCAAAATGGGGTAGTGAACCACTAAAAGTGACTATATCTCATGGTAGAAAGTGGCAATAAGCACCATTGTGCTTCCTATGTCTTGAATTAACTGCTTTGTGTTGCATGACCTTGGATGACCTTGACCTTGGGTCAAGGTCACATGTATTTTGGTAGGAAAAATGTGTAAAGCATTTCTTTGTGTATGATGTCATTGGTAGGTTTAGTTGTTTGACCTTGACCTTGAAGGTCACCTGAAGGTCAAGGTCATATAAAAGTCAAGGTCAAGCATGTGAGTCGTATGGGCTTTGCCCTTCTTGTTAAACATGTTAAAATGCCTTGCAGACACCTCCAATGAAAAGATACTTCAGTACCTACAGTGTCACAGACACCTACAGTGTCACAGACACCCAAGCAAAACCTGTCCACTTGGTTTATCACGTCTTGCATGTTTCTGAACTGACCATGATTACAGCAACTGGATTCTTATGTGATGTTTACATTGTGCAGTAGAGAAACACTCTCATAGATACATGGTAACCCAATGCTTTCGGGGAAACAGACTGCTTGTCAACTCCTGAGAAGTCGAACCATAAGCTATAGATGGTGGGATAGATGTCTCCTCTAAATGGTGTGTCCATTCTCTCCACTTTTGTCCGTCTCACTTTCTTCACAAATATCCTCCCATGTTGAACAAAGAATTGGATGATTTCTGTAAATTTGAATGATATTCTATCAGATTTAACCAGACCAATTTCCACACATTCCTCAGACATGGGACTGATCCGTATTTATACTGATTTCCGTATTTTTAAAAAGTCAATGGGTCATTTCTGAGATCGACGCAAATCCGAAGAGAAAATTGGGGGGGGGGGGGGGGGGGGGGGGGGGTAGGGTGAACTTTGGCGCCTTCGCAAGTTCGGTTGTCGGGTCGTTCCGTCATGTTTCATGAAGTACTGCGACGTCATTTATCCAAACTTTGCGCTCGTTTTGATTGGTCATGATCATTGCCGATCTTTGCCGAAGCTGAAAATACTCGTTTTCGGATTCTCCGAGCGCTTGTGCAGTTGTGAAGTCGAAGCAGTCAAAATGGCGATTTACGCCTATCGAGTGTTGACAGAAAATGAAAGTGTTGAGTCCGCGAACATCGACAAGATTGACAGTGTGAAAAACAAACGGAAAGCGCAATGGCTGTCGGAGAGAGTTGTAGTGAAATACAAGGGCAAGGAGAGATCCCAGTTGATCGGCGATTCCATCGCAAAAATCGACGTGCCTGGAGAAGCCATTTGCAAGTGGTGCGAGAAAGGAATCACCAATTACGGGACAAATGGAAAGTCTGCGTTGGTAAAGCATCTCACCACCAACAAACACGCACTGAAATTGGATTTGCATCGAACAACGCCGTCTGTGGACCCAAAGATTCGGCAGCCACTGGAACTCCCTGAAGATCAACCCGTGTTGTACCTCATCATGCTACGGTTCCAGTTGATGGCCGAAGTCGTAGACCATCCCACATTGCTTTTGCTCGGAAATCATGGAGCCGCAAGGTAGCCTCTTCTAAAAATAAGCTGCAGACTCCCACACCCTCCACATCAGCTGTGGTCAGTGCTTCCAGAAGGGAAACTGTACCTCCAGTCACTGCTAATGGTGTGTCTCCGGGGTTTTGTATTCCCAAGGTGGCCTCTTCTTCCGCCATGAAGGTGGTGCAGACCCCCATCAACAAAAGATCGTCATCTGTGCCCATGAGTGAAGCTAATGTGGTGCCGGCCCCAGCAAAGAAAAGGCAGGTTTCCAGTGGTGACCTGAGGGATTTCTTCAGCAAACTTCCCAGAGTATCAATGAAATGAAGACTAAACAGTCACAAAATGAACAGACTTTTTTATGTACAATTTTTGGGTATTTGCACACCCAACACACAACTATTGCTAGCAGAGATCAATCTAAAACAGACATGTGATTTTGGGTGAGTACTTAAAAAAAAGTACTTTTTTTGTACTGTAGCTGTTTCAGTGAACAGCCTAGAAAGTTAATTTTCCTGATCAGATTGCATCAGATTGCACCATTTGGCTTCCCCTATTAAATACATTTTCCGGGGGGGCATGCCCCCGGACCCCCCTAGCTTGCTTGGCGCTTTGCGGCGTCGGTTCGGCGCTTCGCGCCTTCAGTTTCAGTATTTTTCACAATTCCTTTGTTCCATGTCTGATTCCTTCCACAGGAAGTTCAGGATGAATGACTTTGCCATCATCAGGGATGAAAACAGCAAATGGGAAAAAAAGAGGAAACTTGGCCGGGGTCCAGGGGCCGCCTAGGCCCCGGTGGGGTGCAGGGGCAACGCCCCGCTGGGGGGACCAGGGGGGCAAGGGCCCCCGCCGAAAATTTTTATGCTATTTATAAGTGCTGAGAAGGCATTTCCTAGCAATTCAAGTACAAATTCAGACAAGAGCAAATGTCAAAATCTGCTTATGAAAGGTGCTGAAAACTATAATTTATATTCTAAATTTTCAGACATTACTTCCTACATTACAAAATCAGCTGTCTGAATATTGGTTATATAAAAACATCCCTTGTGAAAAGTGCACCAGGAAGTTTTTTCAACAACTAGTACAGTACAAACACTTGTCAACATCATGCCAAAAATTTGAAGTTGTGTTACCTCCGCATCATTTATTCATATCACTCCTGAAACTTGACATCTCACAAAGTCTACAACAAGTCCACTGTAGATCTCGATGACACCAGCAATGCCACTGTGAGATGTTCGCCCACGCTTGTGCCAGCTCCCATCGAACGAAACTGCAATATCTAGACGTCCTTCTGGAGTTGGCTGACTAATTTTCAACTGCAAGTACATCAGTCGAACCTGTTCAGCTGCCTCCTGAAGGTGCCTATCAGCAGCCCGATGAACTCCTGAATGCAGCGTCTTCTGGTAGAGCTGCCATGTCTTCAGATGCATGGGTGGGGGCATGTTCATGAGAGCGAAAAATCGTCTCAGTTGGGTGAACCCAATCCCAATGGAGGTGGCAGCAACGACGAGACGACGGTTGATGTCATAGCCATTGTGCAGAGTACCTGTCTTTGGTGAGGTCCTGACCGCCGTAATGGTGTTCCCACATGCTGAGCAGAACACTTTCAGCTTGCTCGCTGATCCAAACATCGCCGACTGATTTTTGGTCACTGTTAACGGCAGCTGGTCACAATCTCGGCAGCGGAACACGGAGACGAGCTTGTTCATCATGCTCATGCTGACGATCACGTTCTCGTCATCACCTACTGGCTCTCTTGTCTCGCTCTCGAAACGACGAAGTTTCTTGGCACTGGTAGGGACAGATTCTGACGATGAGGAGGCGATTGCTTTCGCAACATCAGCTGCGCCAGAAGCAGATTCGATAAACGTGAGTGCGGAGGTTGCCGAATCACTACTAGCGAGAGGTGCATCTTCGGTCGAAGTAGAACTAGAAGCAAGCGCTGTCGATTCTCGAGCTCCGGAGTCAGGACATAAGTCGGTTCCCACTCCATGTCTTCGTTTCTGAGCGGACGATGAGGAGGCGAGCAACCTCGAAACAGCTGCGCCAGACGTAGTTTTGATCGACTCAAGTCAAGAGTGGTAGCTGCTGAATCGCCGCTCGCACGTGGTGCGGTGTCGATCGAAACAGAAGCGATCACTGTCGAATTCTCCGCTCCGGAGGCTGTTGACAAGTCTACCGTTGTTTTCCTTTTTTCTTCGGCTTTTCCCCAAATTTATGCAGCGTAGCAAACTTCTTTGCATCCCTCCTCGGCATTCTTGCACTTGGTTGATTGATACTAAAGACGCCGTGCGTTCCTTATGTCGAAAAGAGCCGAAGCTAGCTTCGGCTGTTTCCGTTCATCAATTCGGCCATGATCACGCAATGCGCACGGATTAAGCGACCAATCAGAGCAAAGGTTAGACAGAGGCTTCTCTTTTGAAGCGTTTCATTGGTTCAGACTAGTTTCCGATTTCTGCTTCGTGTGCTTTTAAGCAGATTTGCACGATTGGCCGAGGCATCAAAATGGCTACCCATCAGCCGGTGTGGTTCAACCTAACCCCCCCCCCCCCCCCCCTAAAAAATTTCTCAACGGATTTACACGAATCTCGAGAGTGACCAAATTGGTCATCAAATCCGAGGAAATCCTCGGATCCGCGGAAAATTTTCATCCCTGCATCATCCAAACTACATTTTCAATGAAGATTTCATTTGGGTTTAATCAGAATTGAGTGGAATCGGTAAAATCTTCTGTTGTTACACAATGATCAAATTCTGCATCAAACATGCAGACTGTTACTACTAATTCCACTTCACTTTCCCACATGAAACTTGTGATGTTTGTGAGCTGAATGAAGTGTTAAACACTGAAGCCACTTTCCAATGCACAATCCCACACACAACTGAATCTAAATATGTTCTGCATACATGCTGATATCAATGAACATTCACACATAGGCACCAAGAAATGAGTACTAGTTATATCTTTTAAGATAACATAACCAATTTCTGAGGAACATCACCATATGGTGCACTAAAGCTTCCATCACGCAAGGCAGTCATGAGTGAAACACCCATTCCACGTGTGTATGCTCTTACTGCAGGTTGTTTTTCTGCATGAGGCAGTCACAAGCGCATCAACCATTCCTTGGATTAAGTGTGTCACCGTGTCCTTTCTGGAGTGGCAGCCACATGTTAAGCAAGACACTTTTATTCGAAGTCAAGCTGGAAAGAGCGGATGCCTCTTTCAACAGTGGACTGGCAAGCGGGGCTCAACAATCCAGTGACCCAGTCAAGAAGAGCACAATTGCTCTTGAAATGTTGGTTTCGTTGGAGCAGGGTTCTAAAAACCATCCTAGATTTCTAGATGAAGAGGTAATTCTGGAGGCTCAATTGTGCTCTTGGATGAGATTTATGGCCTACTTTGTCAGCAGAGACAAGCAAGCACTGATACCTCCTTCTGAATGTACTTGTAGTCATGCTGCAACAAGTCCAAGCAGACAGTGAGATACTGTGGGAACATTGGCAGCCAAGTTTGCCCTGGCAGAGACCAATGCCAAGAAGCAGCTTCGAAAATCTCTGGACCAGTGTCACTCACTGAGCAGTCAGGTAGGCACTGGGTGTCTTACCTGAATTTCAAAAGTCCCTATTTGTGTGTGTGTGTGTGTGTGTGTGTGTGTGTGTGTGTGTGTGTGTGTGTTTGTGTGACATGTGTGGGTGTGTAGTAGCACTCGCTTGTGCACTTGTGTGTGTGTGTGTGTGTGTGAACATGCGCATGTGGGAGAGAGAGAAAGAGAGAGTGCCCCCATGTACTTTGTGTGCTTGCAATTTTTTTTCCACCACTCTGAGAGAGAGAAAAAAATAAGAGAGAGTGAAGATCACCCCTGTAAGACATTGCCTCTCCTTTCCTCACGCACTGCCTTGCCTTGCTGCAGAGGATGGAGAGCCTGGAGGGGCTGCGTCAGTGTGTGGCTTGGCTCCCACATCCAAATGAGCAGAAATTGCATGCACTGATTATCACAGTTGGTGGACAAAGCCACGAAACCACTGGCCAGTAATCCAAACATGAGCAACATCTGCTTGTGTGATATGTCTTGTCCATCTGGCTTTCAAATCACTTCAGAGACTCAGACACTGGTGCACTGGACTTCATACAATGAGTGTGCTCTGCTCTTCCCCAACTTGTGGCAGGCTCGGCACTGAACACAGAAGCAGAGAGACTAGATGCTGAAGTAAAACATAGGACACTCAATGAGGGTAGGAGAAGGGAAAGCTGATCATATGCAGGACAGAAATGAGAAATGGATCAGCAGAAAGACATCAGAACTAGTGCAAATGCACTATACTGATGACTAAGTAAGGCTGAAATGGTCGTTGTCAACCACATTCGGGGACAGAGTACTCGGAGTACTCTGTCCACGGGGACAGAGTACTTGGAGTACTCTGTCCACGGGGACAGAGTACTCGGTCTTTGAAATCTCGGCATTTGAACGAGAACGAGACTGCCAACAACAGGCAGTTTACCTATCAAAATGGCGGTCGACGTTCGAATGGGACAAGATTTGTTGAACTATTTGAATACAGTGCCGGCCTACAGGGAGGCATGCATGGTCCGTAAAGGACGCATAAAGGACACGCATGTTCATCGGTATGTCACGTGACTGTAAGGACGAGATTTCAAAGACCGAGTACTCTGTCCCCGAATGTGGTTGACAACGACCATTTCAGCCTAAGTAAGAGATACAAATGCAGCGTGCGTCATGACGCAAGTACTCTTGTGACAATAGTTGGCTACCAAAAGTATCAAGTTCTCTAGCCATTTGATCTAGTCTCCTGATTCATGTGCTACACAGTGAACTAGTGAACCTAGACCAAGACATGCCAAAGACTGAAAGAGACTAACAATCTACTAAACGTTCAACAGCCTTGATATATTTCTCACTCAAAAGTTGTAACTTGGACACCTATCATTTACTGATAATCTACTTCCCTACCATTAGCAATGACGGAGATTCCATGAAGTCAAAGGAGCATGGCAGTATTAAATGTGTTTCAGCTTCCATGATCAGCATGAAGTTAATGTTCTTACAAATTAATCCCACCTAAGAAAATCTTACAATCACAAGGATCAAATCTCCACATAGATGAACTTTGAACTTCATCTCAGAGAAATGTCTTCACAGGCAACATAGCAGCTGTCCATCACTGCAATGGACTGTTCAAATCTGATGAATGATGCAGCTCATCATTAGCATTCCTGTTATGTAGATGGCTAAAAAGCATCACAAGACCTAATAAAAATTTGGCCCACTCATTACCCCATGAAACATCCCCTGTATGACAAGTGACATCAAGCTTTGTTTACAGGTGCATACAACAGATCAGCAAAACAAAAAGCATTTTATCAGCTCTCGGCCTCTGAGGAGGACTGCACAAGTGACTGGCTATCCATGACGTCAGTGGCCATGGGATGGTGCGTTCAGAGACCACCCACGAGAGTGAGAACAGTAGGAGAATGAAGGCAAATGCGGGTTTTAAGATGGACAGCCCTGCCAATGTTCCCACAGTATCTCACTGTCTGCTTGGACTTGTTGCAGCATGACTACAAGTACATTCAGAAGGAGGTATCAGTGCTTGCTTGTCTTTGCTGACGAAGTAGGCCATAAATCTCATCCCAGAGCACAATTGAGCCTCCAGAATTACCTCTTCATCTAGAAATCTAGGATGGTTTTTAGAACCCTGCTCCAACGAAACCAACATTTCAAGAGCAATTGTGCTCTTCTTGACTGGGTCACTGGATTGTTGAGCCCCGCTTGCCAGTCCACTGTTGAAGGAGGCATCCGCTCTTTCCAGCGTGACTTGGAATAAAAGTGTTTTGCTTAACATGTGGCTGCCACTCCAAAAAGGACATGGTGACACACTTAATCCAAGGAATGGTTGATGCACTTGTGACTGCCTCATGCAGAAAAACAACCTGCAGTAAGAGCATACACACGTGGAATGGGAGTTTCACTCATGACTGCCTTGCGTGATGGAAGCTTTAGTGCACCATATGGTGATGTTCCTCAGAAATTGGTTATGTTATCTTAAAAGATATAACTAGTACTCATTTCTTGGTGCCTATGTGTGAATGTTCATTGATATCAGCATGTATGCAGAACATATTTAGATTCAGTTGTGTGTGGGATTGTGCATTGGAAAGTGGCTTCAGTGTTTAACACTTCATTCAGCTCACAAACATCACAAGTTTCATGTGGGAAAGTGAAGTGGAATTAGTAGTAACAGTCTGCATGTTTGATGCAGAGTTTGATCATTGTGTAACAACAGAAGATTTTACCAATTCCACTCAATTCTGATTAAACCCAAATGAAATCTTCATTGAAAATGTAGTTTGGATGATGGCAAAGTCATTCATCCTGAACTTCCTGTGGAAGGAATGTGTGAAAATTGGTCTGGTTAAATCTGATAGAATATCATTCAAATTTACAGAAATCATCCAATTCTTTGTTCAACATGGGAGGATATTTGAGAAGAAAGTGAGACGGACAAAAGTGGAGAGAATGGACACACCATTTAGAGGAGACATCTATCCCACCATCTATAGCTTATGGTTTGACTTCTCAGGAGTTGACAAGCAGTCTCTGTTTCCCTGAAAGCATTGGGTTACCATGTATCTATGAGTGTTTCTCTACTGCACAATGTAAACATCACATAAGAATCCAGTTGCTGTAATCATGGTCAGTTCAGAAACATGCAAGACGTGATAAACCAAGCGGACAGGTTTTGCTTGGGTGTCTGTGACACTGTAGGTTTCTGTGACACTGTAGGTGTCTGTGACACTGTAGGTTCTGAAGTATCTTTTCATTGGAGGTGTCTGCAAGGCATTTTAACATGTTTAAACAACCTGCAGTAAATCAACCATTTCCACCACATTCTGCCCTGCAATGCAAGTATCAGGTGTGGTGATGCAGAGGGAAAAAAAATCAAGTACTAGTCACTCTGTTGATGCCCTTTACCTTTGTTACTAAAAATGAATTACATCCCATATTCCCCTCTGTCACCATTTCCACACCACCCCTGACTGTCTGCAACAAATTGGGCATGATCTTTGGTTTTTCAACTAGGGCCCATTGTTCTGAATTAAGTAATCATGTTTGAATAGGAACACTCATTACCGAACCCACCTCATCACTGGTGTGGCACAGAAATGGCTGGAAGGAAGGAAGTGTATCGCGAAAGGACCCCAGAACCAAAACAAAGGTGACAAATGAAGAGTTGCTTTAAAATGAATGGCAAGTACAGGTGCAAATTTTTAACAGAGTTTATATTCTACCCTGTGCAGTTGTGTTTTATGTTTTATGCCCGATGCATATTTAAAGTCCAATATATGTGCTTGTACTTGCCCTGTAAAGAGGCTCCTCATTTACCTCCTTTGGTTATAGTTTTGTTTTACACGTTACCTGCAGTCCACCTGTTACAGTAAGTCTGAAGGACACCTGGACATCAAATGTTGGCATATTACTGACTGCATCAACGGGTTTGTTTGAAGTCTCTGAAAGCTAAATTTTCAGTGCAAAGGAAACTTGCAAATCTGACCAACTCCATTTTTATTTTCTTATCTTTGTAGTGTTCATCCTGTTAGAAATAATGAAAATAATATTAAAATTCCTTGAAAGCCAAGTTTATATTATAGAATATTGCATCACTAATGAAGCATCCATAAGACCATGGCCTTACTTTTTTCATTCTTTGAATGTAAAAAAAATTGGCAAGAGCAACATGTGCTTACAAGTCCATAATTAAAGATGATGCTGACACTGCATGTTTGTAATGGGCTGAACATTTTCCAGAAATCCTTTGCATGGGACTGATTGCATCATCCATGAACTCATCTGATGAAACTGCACTTCTCCTTTGCAGATCTCTCAGGAAGAGTTGACAACTACTACGCAGGAGTTAGTGCCTCCATCGACAACAATGCTTATTTTGATCTCATCATGAGGAACGCTTATGGACTGGACTGAATGAATGTTTTCATTTCATCCATCAACGATGATGCTCGTCTTGATCTCATCATGAGCAATGCTTACAGATTCCATTGAATGCACAAATCTCTCGTTGTAATCCATCTGCTTTGTTACTCTCTTCCAATCTTCAACATTGCCTGCTGTTTATCAGGGATTTGTCTTTCTCTATTACATGTAAAATCATTAAGTACAACAGACTATACACTTTTATCCGTTATGATTGTTGTCATTCATAACACTATCTACCTAATATATACTTGTTTTGACAAATTTATGTTCAATATAACAAACAAGCCACTAGAGGTTGCTTTGTAATAATGTTTTATCCAATACAAACAAGAAACAATCTTGCAACAAAATAGATAATTCCACAGAATAGATAGTTTTGCAGTTACCTGACATTTTTCTGTCTTTCCTGGCTACTGCCTTCCAACTCATTCTTCCCGTCTTCACTGCTGCCATCATGACTGGACACGGCCCAATTTGAGTTTATAAACCACACGTAGAGAAACAAAACTATAGGTGCTTGCTTTCTCTCTCTCTCTGTCCCTTTTTCTCTCCTTTGTAATGCTTTGGTTGGTAGCTAGTTTTTTTAATCATTAATTTGTCAATGATAGTAGTTTAGTTGGAAGAAACCGACAGAACAAAAAGCAAAGTTTCAACAAGTGAATTTGCCATTTTGCTTAATTTTGTTTTAATTTCATTTGTTTCAAAAGCTAGTTACATGCATAGAGTAAGTGCTGTTCTCTCCAAGCATAATACATTGTCTGTGATAACTGTCAGTACATTTCTATCATACAGATAAGCTGCCAAATAAATCATCATGGTAACCTTTTACCCCCTCTTCCTGTCTTATTACTGCTGCACAGTATTTACACAGAGCAAATAAGCATCAGGTATGGATAAGCAGGCACAAGCCTGAGAGTCATGCTCCAAGACACAGGGCTCACACTTCCTACGTACTCACTCACAAATTAGCCAAGGCAAGCACCTGAAAACAAGCTGGCCACAGCCACTCCAAAACTGAAACAAGACAGGCCAGTATTTGAGAACTGTTTTCTGCATAGAGACACTTTATCATCTCTGCATAGAGAGATTTGCGACAAGAATATAAGCAATTCTGTCAGTTGCCATTCAAGTTCTGCTATATTTTCCCCATGTCTCTCAGGTTATGGACAACAATTTGTCATGTACAGTTTTCACAGGGGATTTCTTCAGCATTTGCTCATGGACTCCTGGTCTACTGATATGAGGCAGATTTTCTTCAATAGTAAATCCATCACATACCAAAGCGAGACAAGCTAATAAGACAACAATTTGTCATGTACAGTTTTCACAGGGGATTTCTTCAGCATTTGCTCATGGACTCCTGGTCTACTGTGATGAGGCAGATTATCTTCAATAGTAAATCCATCACATACCAAAGCGAGACAAGCTAATAAGATTGCAAATGCCACCTGTACAAATCAGGATGCGTGTCCCAGAGTGTGGGGTGGATTAAGAGTTCTGGATTGCTGCTTACAAAAGTTCACTCATGCCAGATGGTACTTCTGGCAACACTAATCAAGTGTAGAATTACACAGCGCAGTTGCAAATGTGAGCACAATGGTCTGCCAGACTGACATTGATGCACTGATCAAGTGGGAAAGGAGCAAGGATGCACATTTTAGATTTATGAAATGGCAGGACCTTATGATGGAATCTGTTTTCCACATCATTTTAGAGACCCCACTGTTTGTTTCATTTGCAAAGCACTCTTGAGCAGTTCCGCTGGCAGTGCTTGCAGTACAGGCAAAATACCTGTTATACATACAGTATATATACATATATACACACAGAATATACATGAACATGGCAAACTCCTCACTCCCCAGACTCCGTGCAAATGCCAGGGTTGTCTTCCCGACCACAAGAGGCCAGGCTGCAATGCAGAACTTCTGTGTGGAGCAGCAAGCTTCCACCGCACTTCCCAGTTTCTTGCAAAGTCAACCAAGTGATGATGAAGACATTTACATCAACATATTTATTCACTGAATTACTTGTTTATCTTACATAAAGTTCTTACTGCTGATATACATCACAAAAAGTTTTATTTGCAAAATTGTGTCAAGTTCATGAATATGAATTTAAATTTACACAAACTACTAAGTTGACAAGAACCGTTTATTTCACTGAAATGAGGAACTGCATATCACATAATGATATGTCAAAGGCAATAAATGCATAAGGAAAATGCCATTTCTGAACATTAGCTAGCCAAGCTTGAATTCTGTTGACAAACATTAGCTGCTGGCCTTTGCGTGATAATTTTCAGATTTCACAACAACCATAAATGACTTGCACAAATTCCATGAACTTCTGCTACTTCGCCAGTGAGCTGTCCATGCAAAAAAAATCTTGCCACACAAGGACCAAGTCAACAGGCTCACTACAGTGCATGAGTGTGCCAACACCCATTCAAACCAAACATACTGCCAACTCCCCCTGCCCTCCAGTCTGCAGTCTGCTGACTGCCAACACACTGTCTACATTAGGCTTCAGTACTGTCTGCACTTTTAGACCTGAACACAATGTAAAACAGAGCCATCAGTGTTGAAATCCAACACTGAGTGACCAGGCTTATCACCCAACCACAAATGCACACACACACACAAACACAAGTACGAATGTGCATACACACATAGACACACACACACACACACAGACACACACACACAGACACACACCCAACCACACAGACACACTCACACACACACACATATGGCACCAAATGCAGAAGTGCAAGTCCTGCAAACAAGATGCCTCGCTACTGGTCAGTGCCCCTAGAGGTGCCTGGTTTGTCCAGGGAAGAAGACTGGTCAACCGGACTGCCTGGTGTTCCCATGCTCTCATCATTCAGTAGCTGCACATAGAAAAGCTGGGCCTCTTCATTCCGCATGTTCTTCAGACAATAGGAAGAGCCTGAAATACAATGGGTTAACTGTACATGGTCGTTGAGTATATGTTCAGTTGCAAGCTTTTTCCCCCTTTCTTTCTCACAGTCACAAACCATTGATATCTTCTCAGAGTAAGAAAATCCCAACTGAGGTACCAAAATTCAAATGAAACAAACTCTGTCCAGGGAATTATCAAACCAGTGTAAACACTGCTGCATGTGGTTTGAACATGGCTCTACATATCTGTTTTTTTTTTCTACAATAATATTACGACAATGCACGAGCTGATTGTGATTCAAATTCTTAATTGACAAGTTTTCGCCTTACCATCCTTCAAGTATGCAGAGTACGAGACGAGAAAGAGACACACTGTGAGAGAGAGAGAGACAGACAGACAGAGAGAGACTGAAAGGGACAGAGAGAGAGATCGTTTATCAAAGGCTTATCAATCTGGGTATGTGAGACATGAACATTTGTATTTGTGTGTGTGTGTGTACACGTGTGTGTGTGTGTGTGTGTGCATATGCAATTATG
>JAWQFJ010001802.1:0-94700 GCA_034096865.1 Theodoxus fluviatilis | reverse complement strand
CATCAGCATCGGTATTCTTCTCAACAGAACATTTAACTTACAATGCAAATGCCAACTAACTGCCAAGTGTTGATCAATTCATGATGTGCCTGTCCTGCTCCCAGGACTGTCTCTTCTACTCCTGAGCAGAGAGAAGCAATGAGAGTCAGACGCTATGCCCAAAAAGGATTTGCACAGCTAAAGACATAGACTTCCTGGCTACAGAGTATGTACGATATAAGCATCCAAGCTACGTAACTACACCTCTTCTTGTTTCACAATCAGTTTTGGAAGCATTCGGCAGTTTGTCTATGTGCTCTTTACTCAGCACAGCAAGCTCTCAAGGAATGGAGCGCTTTTACCATAGATTCATGCTTAATACGACTAGGGCACAAACATTCATACATAGGAAGACAGGAGAGAAAAGCAGAGAACGTACTGAGGAAGTTCAGAAGTCTCCTCCTAGCTGCCTTCTTCTTCTTCATGGCAACATACTGTGCCTCCCTTGATGGCTGGATGGACTCCACAAATACACCTGCAATGCAAATTAGAGACATTGGCTTCATTCTTGGAGAAGTGGCAGGATGGAGTCTGTGTCCCCTGTCTTGCAGAAATGCCAATTAATTGGGTAACAATGGAAACCAGTATTGTTTGGCAGAGTTTCAGTCTTCAAGACCAAAAGCTTTTGAAGAGCTGCCAGCATTGAGGTTTTAGTCTTCTGTGTCCAGCTGTCCAGCTGTCCAGCTGAGCAGTCATTGCATACCACCACCTTTCAATGTTGTGGCTTCCTGGGCAAAAACACTTGTTGAGAAATGTTCAAGTCTGATTTTTTTCCAGCAAAGCATCCAGTGCAAGTTTGTTATGCGGATCATTGGATGGCCACCTGGCTTCCCATCACCAGCTGCCTGGCCAAATACTGATTTTGAGACTTCACTATCATTTAGGTTTTCCACTCCCGCCCCTGCCCACTCACAGAAAAGCAATACACGTTGAGGGTTCTCCTGTCAGTGAATTACGATATTACTGTTACTTCTACAAGCCAAAGAAAATCTACTCTTACAGTCTTAGAGCAATTGCTCACACAGCCTACCTGACTCGTTGAAGCCGTAGACAATCTGCTCGTTCTTGTACCACTCCAGACCCTGGACTCGAACACGCTTGGACCGGCGCAGGCCCGGGGGTGCTGGTTCTGGGTAGACTGGAACCAGAGCAGCCGTGCAGTTCAAAGCAAAGCAGACAGCAGAGGCATCACTCACTATACACTACACTACACTACATTGCATTACACTACACTGCATTACATTACACAGTGCACATAAAAATCTGCTATGTTTGTGTACAGAGTCTGCAAGGAAGACTATTCGGTCAGTCCGAGGCTGTGAATTCTGGTCAGAACTGCCAGCTCCAGCTCCACATGACCAGCAGAACTAAAGACAAAGGTTGCTGCAGCCAGTGGTGTTTGTGTGTGATCACTACACTGTTTGGTAGGGAGCAGCTCATTACACAATAACTCGCAGTTCAGATGACAGTTTTGATCCACAAGGTGACCAGCCATGACATGCCTTAATTGCACAAAGGCAACTGTGAAACTGTGGGAGTGGGGTGGGGTGGAGGGTGGGTGGGTGGGGGAGAGACAGAGGAAAGATACCAGCCTGGACCAGACACCTCAATATTCTAGCATGAAGATAGCAGTCAGCTGGGATAAGTTAGGCAAACAACATAATTCTATCTCAGTATTGACATATACAAAGCACATTCATGGCAATAGGACTTGCAAAAAAACACTAGGCATGACAACTCCTCATACAACCAGAGCTAAAAGACACACACACCTACACCCCAAGTTCTTAGAGCAGCAAATAGTCATTCTAGTAGAAAATTGGGCACAAACACCAGCATTTAGTCTTTGAAGCACACTGATGCATGAAAGCTCACTAACTGCTCTTGACAATGGACGCATCAGTCTGCGGGGAAATTGTGATGGTGCATGAAAAAAAGAAAAGAAAACAAGCTAGTGTCCGAAATGACAATTCCAGATTTTCTACCCACAGAACTATTCAGTTATCATTACCTATCTCGGAGAAAATATCATGTGTGCAACACATGTCTTTTCACTTGTGTGTAAAGCAACAGAAACCAGAAACCCATCCCGGAAATGTTTGCTGGGCATTTGCTTGAGAAATTCTTCAATTATTTTGCAGTGACTAAGCAGTGAAGTTTTCAAAGCTGTATGGATTACAGATTGCATTCCTAGGCAAGGTACTCACCCACACTGCCTCCTACTGAGGAGTAAAACCAGTCATTGGGCACTGCACAACGGTAACAGGTGAATTTTCCTTTAAACAAGAAGGGCAAAGCCCATACGACTCATATACTTGACCTTGACCTTTGCATGAATTTGACCTTTACACGACGTTGACCGTCAGGTGACCTTCAAGGTCAAGGTCAAACAACTAAACCTACCAATGACATCATACACTAAGAACTGCTTTACACATTTTTCCTACCAAAATACATGTGACCTTGACCCAAGGACAAGGTCATCCAAGGTCATGCAACACAAAGCTGTTAATTCAAGACATAGGAAGCACAATGGTGCTTATTGGCACTTTCTACCATGAGATATGGTCACTTTTAGTGGTTCACTACCCCATTTTGGTCACATTTCATAAGGGTCAAAGTGACCTTGACCTTGATGATATGTGACCAAATGTGTCTCATGATAAAAGTATAACATGTGCCCGACATAATTATTAAGTTTGAAAGAGTTATCTTCCATACTTCAGGGTCAAGGTCACTTCAAAATATGTATACAATCCAACTTTAAAGAGTTCCTGTGACCTTGACCTTGAAGCAAGGTCAAGTTACTATGTACGTTTTTTGACGCCTTGTCATCCTACACTATCATGCCAAATTGGGTGTTGATAGACTTAATAGTCTCCGAGAAAAATCCAATGTTAAAGTTTTTTACGGACTAAAGGACGCCCGGTCTGCCCGGACGGACGCCTGGATTGACAACACAGGTGACCTATTATGAAAGTATAACATGTGTACTACAATGTTATGAAGTTTGGAAAAGTTATCTTTCATAGTTCAGGGTCAAGGTCACTTCAAAATATGTATACAATCCAACTTTAAAGAGCTCCTGTGACCTTGACCTTGAAGCAAGTCAATCAAACTGGTATCAAAAGATAGGGATTACTTTGTCCTATACACCATACATAGGTCAGGTATCCAATCTCAAAACTTTCAGAGAAAATTGGGAAAATGTGAAAAATGGCTGTTTTTTAAACAACATTTATGGCCCCTGCGACCTTGACCTTGAAGCAAGGTCAAGCCACTATGTATGTTTTTTGACACCTTTTCATCATACACCATCATGCCAAATTGGGTGTTGATAGACTTAATAGTCTCCGAGAAAAATCCAACGTTAAAGTTTTTCACAGACTGACGCCCGGACGAACGACACAGGTGAGTACATAGACTTACTTTTGCTTCGCATGTGAGTAAAAAAGAAAGAAAAAATCCCTACCAACACCCCCCAGAAAAATAACAATCATGAATAATGAGCCACTCACTGATTTTAGCCTTGGGGACGAGTGTGAGGCCAGGCGTACTGGACTGGGTGGTTTCACAGTAGTGCACTGGGGAGTCAGACTCGCTCTCCTCCATGTCCCACTGCTGGTCCAGGGCCGAGGTGCAAGGCAGCCCTGAGTCTGGGAAAACCCAGCATGCATGACGTCAAGGCAAACAGACTGCAGCTATGTGCTTTGTTTGGTGGGAAGACGCCCTTAGTAATCAATTTACAGACTGGTGTGAATGGGTGATCTTTCATCATGCTTGCAGAATCTGCATCTTCATGTCTACAGTCTCACATGCATCACAGCTGCCAAGGCAAAAACAAACAAATGCCATGCTTCCATAAATGGTCAGCCTTCCCACCACTTACACTGTGAGGCCTAAATGGCCACACAATTGTAGAATGCAGTTGTAATGCTTTGATTTTACACTGATAAAATATAGAAGAGATTTTGGGTTCAAGTCAGTATTCCAAGTCCTAACTTAACTCAGATCAAGCTGTGGGTAGATTAAGGTTGCAATCAAGAGGGAAGAAAAAAAACTCAAACCCACACACTCACTCCACTCACCCCCCCGCCCCCCCCCCACATCACACACCATAACCCCCCCCCCCCCCCCCCCCCCACACACACACACACACACACCATAACATGCATACACACCCCACACATACCCCACCCCACACACAGACCTCCTCTTCCTCTTTCTCCCTAAGAAACCCACCAGCCTCAGCAGGGGAGGGCTGCTGCTCACAGATGGTCACCCTTCGCTTGTCCTTGCCTCCCTTGCCTCCCTTGCCTCCACCTTTCACCAGACAGGGAGTCAGCCCTGCAGAGCTGCCAGTCTTCCTCCCTGTCTCACTGCCACCTGGCACCCCCTCTTGTCCTGTAGTCACAGCAAGAGGAGCGCAATGACAAGTGACTCCTCCACAGCTGAAGACATTTGCCAGACAGCAGCTGAAAGCTCATGAGAGCTAGGCTTTTATGTCAGAGAAGAAGGCGTGAACGTTTATCAAGTGATATACTTATGGTACTTTCAAGAGAAAAAAAAATAGCATTAACAATTTCTGCACAGGTTTTATCAACTATCACTTTTATCATATAAGCAATTGCATACAATGTAACAACAATTGTTGGTCTGATGGAAGATACAGGACACATGTCACAGAACATGCAGTTGGTGATATAAGACAACTGACCTTCTTGCCTCAAGAGTTCAGAAGAAAAGAAAGGATGTATTAGAACCTATGTTTGACATCATTTGAGGCAATTCACTGTGCTGTCAACTGGATGTCAAACATCCAGCACACCAAGGAAGTTTGAATCTCATGCATGATTGCACCATTAATAAATAAGATCTCTGAACTGGCAGGCAAATCTATGGGACTAATATCAGCAGTGACAAGCTCATGAACTGGCTCCAAATATAACATTGTCAGTACATCTACCTTCTTTCCTAAACTAATGAGCTGATGATTAAAGGGCGCATTTATTAGGCAAGTGGCTTGCCTCTATGGCTAGTCGAGGGCAAGCGAGACTCACCTATGGCTAATGAGCGAGAAACGTAGGGAACGCCTAGTCCTTAAGATTCTCTCAAGATTCTACGCCTAACAACCCGCCCCAGCATACATTTGCACCATAAGTGGGAAAGCCTCAGCATTCCATGGAGTCGCTAGAAAGTTTGGATTCAAGCCAATAACACCGTCTCAGAATCTCAAAGCACTGGCCCAAGTCCTGTTGCAAATATCTTTCCTAGAGCAACATAGGGCCAGAGCTGCTCCATGCTCCCCTCATCCAACAGAACTCAGGCCTGGCTGCCAAGAGTTTTGGGCCTGCTTTTGGTGTCCTACAGTGGACTTCACTGCTGGGGAACTTAAAGGGCCTTTTGGCTTGAAGGCACAGAGCAAAATCCACAAGCAATATCTGCAAAACAGTTTGCTTGTCTGCTGCTTTTATTACTTTAAAGTCATGCTTTTGCCACTCCCCACCCCACCCCCCAAAGAAATTAAACCCTGCTTACAGTACTTATCTGTTTGCATTATATTTGCTGCTGACAAAACAGGAATGCAGAGGCACTCGGGAAGGGAGTGTGTGTGTGTGGGTGTGAGTCTGAGTGTGAGTATGTGTTTAGTTTGTGCATATTATTCTCACTGAAATAAATTAAATACCAGGAAGTTCACATGCAGGCCACATCAGGCCATACCCAAAAGACAGTCCACAGTCGTGCCAACACACCTGTGCCAGAGAAGGGGGCACCACGTGGGCCTCTTGTTGCATCAGGCCGGAAGTAGCTGCCTCTGCGGAAGGACACTCCACTCTTGGGTGTAACGTGAGGTAAGGCAGCCCATCGACCCTTCCGCCTCTGGCTCTCTGTATTCATAGAATGCAACTAGTAGGTTTTTACATAATCATAGAGGAAAATAATCAAGCCTTTGTGAAATCAGAGCAACACAAGTAGGCTTTTCCGCAGTCATGGAGGGAAATAAGTAATCTTTTGGGTCCTCATGGAGAGACATAGTCATCACGTGTACTCATAGAGGGATGTATGTACGTGTGGAGAGATGGTTGCAGTTAGTGTAGTCAATTTTCTCGTTCATGTACCTGTGGTGTGCACGCTCAGCAAATCGTGACGTCCTCAAACACACTTCGAGTCGACGTCACTGAGTTCGGTTGCTTTTTTTGAATGCTAGTTTTGGCAGGGCCGTTTTGGGCGGCAGATGCAAACGAACTTGCATTGTGGTAACATCTCTTTTGGGGTGTTCGTTGGAACAGTGGTGCGACCCAGTTTGTGGCGTGACTCATGTCAGCCCGGTTGTGTGACGGCTGTATGGTTGTTGTCGGCGTTTGTCGCCAGAAAGAAACCATCACCAGCGGAAGGGTAAAGGTTCTTCCATGTAAGTATTTGGTGTGTGTAAATGTCTTTTGTGTATGTTTTGACCACGTTGTTTGGTCTGCTGTTCTGTGTGGGGGAATGTCGGGTGGGAAGGTAAGAATAGGCAACAGTAATTTAGCAGTTATTTATTGTTCATCCATTTTCTTTCATTCCCATTCTCACTTTGTTTGCACCATGTCATTGTTTGGATTGTCTTGAATGTTATTATCGTTGAGGGCTAAATGCCTCGTGGTCTCTAGCAAATGATTAAGGTATCTGTGACCTGTTAGTGGCAACAATGTAAAATTGGGGTCACACGCCTTAGCTAGTTTTCCCTGTGTTAATATTATTGCTTGACTTTGAATTTTTGTACCAAGTTGTATGCCGCGTGTTCTAATTCTGGCCATTTAGGCCCGGGTTGTATTTTTCTCGGAATCGTCGTACGAGGTCCCCGCTACCTATCATCGGCTGTCGTCGTTGCCTTCATCGCCATCACAACCCATCGTCATCGCATCCCTCACGGTGCTTGCTGCTCGTCGCCCTGAGCGCACCTGGTCAGGGGGAGATCATCGACCTTCATCGTCGCGGTCTATGTCACCTTCTTCCTTCCCCATTCACCAGTTCTGCCTGCCGGTCGCAGAAAGGGGTTGAAGGAGGGAAATTCTTAACTGTCATCAGCATTCGCCGCCAGCGTCTCGTCATCGTCCCCTTTCCCCCTTCCTCAGTTTCTGCGGCCATTCGCAGAAAGGGACTGTGACATTCTATTGACAGACGTCGAGTTTTGTTTTGATTGTGGCTGCAGGTTCACGTGTGTGCGTGGCCATATGTGTGTTGTTGCCAAAGCCGCACTGTGACATTCTTGATTCTATTGACAGACGTCGAGTTTTGTTTTGATTGTGGTTGCATGTTCACCTGTGTGTGTGGACATATGTGTGTTGTTGCCAAAGCCGCACTGTGACATTCTATTGACAGACGTCGAGTTTTGTTTTGATTGTGGTTGCATGTTCACCTGTGTGTGTGGACATATGTGTGTTGTTGCCAAAGCCAGGTGTAGGTAGCTTCACATTTGTGTTGAATTGCTTCATCAGTCATCGCTTGTTTTCATCAATCATTGGTCATCAATCATCTATCGTCATCATCACCATAATCACTAACCCTGTGTGGCGGCAGTATGGCGCCCAGCAGATCATTCCATCATTCACCATCCCCTCCATCTACATCATTTCACATCTTTTCCGAAGAGTAATTAAGTCTTTGTTTGTCAGATATTAATCATTGAGTTCCTGACTCCCTCTGTGTGAGAGATTTAGGTCCCACCTAGCAGGTGCAGGGCGCGACAGTAAGCTGTTATGATTATGGTAAATATGGACATACGTCTTTTCAGTGATTATGGTGGAGAATGAAAATGGATTTCTTGTCACAAATGGTTATCTTTTTTACGCGTCAATTTTTTTCTTCTTCTAAACTTGTGTCACAGGCATTCTTTTTCTCTGTGGCAATCAAAATGAATATGCAACACAACATGAAGTTTATTTAACTTGGACCAATTCCCATCAAGTCTAAAAAACTTACAACAAAAGCTGGGAAGAAGGAGAAGCAGAAGCAGGAGCAGAAGGAAGAGGAGGAGGAAAAAAGAAGAAATCTGACCAACCAAAACAAGCAAAACAACAATATAACAACAAGAAGGGCAAAGCCCATACGACTCACATGCTTGACCTTGACCTTTATATGACCTTGACCTTCAGGTGACCTTCAAGGTCAAGGTCAAACAACTAAACCTACCAATGACATCATACACAAAGAAATGCTTTACACATTTTTCCTACCAAAATACATGTGACCTTGACCCAAGGTCAAGGTCATCCAAGGTCATGCAACACAAAGCTGTTAATTCAAGACATAGGAAGCACAATGGTGCTTATTGGCACTTTCTACCATGAGATATAGTCACTTTTAGTGGTTCACTACCCCATTTTGGTCACATTTCATAAGGGTCAAAGTGACCTTGACCTTGATGATATGTGACCAAATGTGTCTCATGATGAAAGTATAACATGTGCCCCACATAATTATTAAGTTTCAAACAGTTATCTTCCATAGTTCAGGGTCAAGGTCACTTCAAAATATGTATACAATCCAACTTTGAAGAGCTCCTGTGACCTTGACCTTGAAGCAAGGTCAACCAAACTGGTATCAAAAGATAGGGCTTGCTTTGACCTATATACCACTTGTAGCTAAGGTCGCCATTCTCAATAACGTGGGAGAAAATTGGGAAAATGTGAAAAATGACTGTTTTTGAGACCACATTTATGGCTCCTGTGACCTTGACCTTGAAGCAAGGTCAAGTCACTATGTATGTTTTTTGAGGCCTTGTCATCATACACCATCATGCCACATTTGGTGTTGATAGACTTAATAGTCTCCGAGAAAAATCCAACGTTTAAGTTTTTTACGGACGGACGCCCGGACGGACGCCCGGACGGACGGACGCCCGGACGGACGGACGACACGGCTCAGTACATAGACTCACTTTTGCTTCGCATGTGAGTCAAAAACAAACTGAACAACAGCAATAAAGTATGCCCTCACCAACTGAGACTTTCCTTTTACTGGTCACAGGGACAGCTGAATCAGTGAATGGGAAATCCATCAACATTAGTGAGTCAGAAGGACTTTCATGAGGTAATGGTGAACAAACACGAATTGTTCTTGGTACTCTCACTAAAACTGTTGATATGCATGAACAGTGGACAGACACTACAAATCACTTAATTACCCAGCAAAGATTAGCATGCATTCTTCAAGTGGCTCACTATTTCCATCTACCTTCCATCTCAACACCAGTAAATTCTGCCAATGTAAAGACTTCAAGTTGGACCAACTCTGGGGCCTACTACAGGTATCAGTCTGTCAAATTCAGGCAAATCCCGTTTTCTAGGGAAGAATGGCGTGTCCCTTTCCTCCACAACTCATACAGCAGCTTCCACCTTGTCCCTGACAATAATGCCTCACTCAAAATGCAGTCAACATAGTCAACTGTTAGATGCCATAAGGATCTCATGCAACAGAGTTAGTATGTCTAAGGCACAGCATAAGTGACATGCCTGACATCAAACTAGAGACTCACTCACCTGTGCATTGCTCTTCAGCCCTGTAACTCCAAGGGACAGTCATTGGAGTTGTTACGTCTGATGTTCCTAGAGGACAAGAAATCAAAACAATCTGAAAAAATGACAAAGACATAGTAAATGTAAAGAGATGATGAATTCTGTATTAACACAACCACTAAAATGTTTTATGCATGCATGAATAATTATGTGTTATGACCATGAGATAGTAAGGTGTAAACAAGTGTACCAAAATGGTTGTGAACAACAAACGTACAAACTATTTCTAAGTCACTTGGAACTGACAAGGTGCAGGCTGTAGCAAGTGCAACATTAGATGAGAGCTAGTTAACGTCAACTATTCAAATTTGAAACTGCTGAAATGTGCACAGCTTAGTACCATTGCTGTTCCTGGTTAACTTGTAGACATTGATCATTTTACTGTAAAACATAAAAGAAGGCATTCCTCCCTTCTCACTCTACACAATGGCATGCAGGCAATATTGAGGCAAAAGCAAAAGGGCTGTCCATAGAGATTGGCTTGCAGGGTGTCCACAAAAAGACTGTCAAACTTCCAGTTTTCAAGTCTGAATTACAGTTTTAGATTTTGACCATTCTTGAATCAACTCAGTGAATCTACACTCCATTTCACTTTTCAGATAACAAATCTTTACTATACAAACCATACTTGGGCAAAATCTGTATGTACTGGCATGCAATGCCTACCATATCTCAAGTGTAACCCATGTTTCAAAGCAAATAAAACTCAGACACCATGCACAATAACAATGGGTGAGACAATATACAATGCGTACCTGGCATTTTTAGCCGAGTGTCTCTCCTGCTCCTGCCACTACTTCCACTGTTCTTTAGAGAGGCTTCAAGTCTCACTGGGGCCAGGGAGTGTTGGTTGCCAATGCTGGAAGTCTTTCTGCCTCTCCTCCTGACTGGGATGAGAGGAGAGGGCGACTCCCTGGCTGAAAGGTCGTACACACTCTTAGAGCCTCTGGCTGGCTTATGGCTTATGGCATCAGAACTCTCCCCTCCTGTACTGGCGGACTTCTTGCCTTGAGATGCAGGCACTGGCTCCTCTTCAGATTCATCTGTGGTGCCAAAGAGGACCGGAGATTTGGAACGGCCAGACAGGGCTCTGGAAGTGCTTGGAATTGGTTCCTGTGGACGTTTCCCGACTTTTGACAAAGCTGGCACCAGCCCGTTGTCTTCCTTGTCTGCAGGCCAATCCTTCCCTTTTCCCTTCCTTCTGCGCTTCCGTCCACCTCTGTAGAACAAGTACTTGGTAGTCTTTCCTTTGGCCTTTGCTCTGGAGGGCTTGTCTTCCAAGGCAGCATCCTGTGACTTTGACTGAGAAGCAGACAGCATAGGCAGTTCTGCCAGTCTACTCCTCTTCTCAGCACTGCTCTCACCACTGGACTGTGGGGAAGCAGCTGCCCTCTTTCCCCCAAGGGGCTCCCCAGGGTCTCTCTCTGTCTCGTCACCACCAGCATATGAAAAACTTATTTTTCTCTTGGGTCCTCCGCGAGCACTCTTCCTAGTGGCAGTGTTACTGCCCTTTGTCCCAGAATAATAAGACACAGTCCTCTCCTCTTTCCTTGGCACCTCTTCTACTTGTCCCTCAGCTTCTGTGCCGGTCTCTGCTTCTGACTGGGACTTCTGTGCAGGGGAGTGCAGAAGCAGGACAGACCCCTGTGATCCTTGGGACATGACCTCTCCCTCCACACTCTGGCTACGTGGTGAGTTCAGCATTTCCCCTTCCTCCATGGCTACAGAGGGGGACACTGGCATGCCAGGGATGCTTTCCTCTGCTGCCATGTCTTCTTGCTGACTGACAGTCTCCTTAGGGGAGAAGCTTTTCTTTCCACCTTTTGGGGGCCGTCCTCTCTTCCCCTGGGGTCTGCCCCTTTTCTCAGACTTCTTGATTTTCCTTCCAGCCTTGTCATCCACGCCTGATGAAGCCTTCCCCTCTGTTTCATGGGCAGTTTTCTTGTCAACTGTCTCTGTTGTCTTGTCACCTTCTTTGCCCTTACTTTTCCTCTCAGTCTCGGATGGCACTTCTTTGACATTTTCAGCTTTTCTCTTCCTTTCCTTCCTTAGGTGTGCATCTTTCTTTTTGGTACTGATGACTCCGTCTCTGTCAGCATCGGCTTTGAGGGTGTGGTTAGTACCGGCTGCTTTGGCATCCACAGGGACGTTGTGGTCAGTCTGAGATAGAGGTGAGGAGTTGCCCAAACCAGCACTGTGGCATTGCTCAACACCTGTAGAGGATATCCTCTTCTCAGTGAGCTTTTTCGGCCTTCCTCTCTTCCTCTTGACCTTTGATTCCTTGGCCACCTCTTCACTCATGGCTGCTGCATCACCCTGCTTGGTTTTATCTTCAGCTCTGTGACCAAGCATGCTTGTAGTTCCTCCAACATCTTCTGCCTGACTTTTCTTTCCAGCTCTGGAAGCCATCTCTTTCGTCCTTCCAGCCTGCTTCTTTCCTTTCCCTTTCTTGCTTGAAAAACTCTTTTCTTCTTCGACAATGTAAAAGTCCAGACTGTCACTGTCTTCATCTTTGTCAGGAAGAGCAACGGTATGATGACTCAGACAGAGAAACACAGGACTGTCTCCACCTGTGGAAGATGGCTGATGAGCATCAGTGTGAGCAGTGGCTCTCGTTTCCAGCGGCGACTCTTCCATGCTCTCAGGAATGGATGAAGTCGTGAACTTGCTTGACCTACAACATGAAAAAGAAAGTTGTCTTTAAGTCTGCAACTATGAAGAGTGAAGAGAGAAGGCAAAAAGCACAGCTAAAGGGATACAAATAATACAGTGAGTGGCTATTCAAATGCATATATACACAAATCAATGGGTGCACACTAAACAGTGGAGTATTAAAAAAAGAAAGAAATAATAATAAGGAAAAGGAGGAGAATACAAGGCAACACCATCATGCCCTAAGAACATAGCTGCCAACCTTCCAAAGTAAAAAAGAGTAACATGTGGGGGGTGGGTCCGGGAGGGGGGTATGCCCCCCTCCCGAATAGCGGGGGTCAGGGGGCTGCGCCCCCTGAAGCTGAAGCCTTTTTTGCAATCTGAAAGGCACATTTCTCATCTCCTGAAAGGAAAACTTATAATAATAATAATAATAATAATAATAATAATAATAATAATAATAATAATAATAATATTAACAGGAAGAAAAAGAAGAAGAAGACGAAGAAGAAGAACAAGAAGAAAGCCCATTATATTACAAAGCATTAATTATTTTATATAGATTACTATACACAATACACAAAAGATTAGCTTTTAGCTTACCCAAACTGCTTCATTCTTTTGAATGGTGTTGAATGAACATTGATGCACAGCCCTTCGAAACGCTGAACATTCTCAGTTATACAGGAGTCTATAGCTACACCTTACATTCTTAGAGCCCATTCCATCAACTTCACCCTTCTGCATAATGGACAGTCAAGTTTCATGAATAATACAACACAGTCATGTTTCATGAACAATATAACACAACACAGTCATGTTTCATCAACTACACCCCTCAGTCATAATACAAGAAGGGCAAAGCCCATACGACTCACATGCTTGACCTTGACCTTTATATGACCTTGACCTTCAGGTGACCTTCAAGGTCAAGGTCAAACTAAACCTACCAATGACATCATACACAAAGAAATGCTTTACACATTTTTCCTACCAAAATACATGTGACCTTGACCCAAGGTCAAGGTCATCCAAGGTCATGCAACACAAATTGTTAATTCAAGACATAGGAAGCACAATGGTGCTTATTGGCACTTTCTACCATGAGATATAGTCACTTTTAGTGGTTCACTACCCCATTTTGGTCACATTTCATAAGGGTCAAAATGACCTTGACCTTGATGATATGTGACCAAATGTGTCTCATGATGAAAGTATAACATGTGCCCCACATAATTATTAAGTTTCAAACAGTTATCTTCCATAGTTCAGGGTCAAGGTCACTTCAAAATATGTATACAATCCAACTTTGAAGAGCTCCTGTGACCTTGACCTTGAGACAAGGTCAACCAAACTGGTATCAAAAGATAGGGCTTGCTTTGACCTATATACCACTTGTAGCTAAGGTCGCCATTCTCAATAACGTGGGAAAAAATTGGGAAAATGTGAAAAATGACTGTTTTTGAGACCACATTTATGGCTCCTGTGACCTTGACCTTGAAGCAAGGTCAAGTCACTATGTATGTTTTTTGAGGCCTTGTCATCATACACCATCATGCCACATTTGGTGTTGATAGACTTAATAGTCTCCGAGAAAAATCCAACGTTTAAGTTTTTTACGGACGCCCGGACGGACGGACGCCCGGACGCCCGGACGGACGGACGGACGACACGGCTCAGTACATAGACTCACTTTTGCTTCGCATGTGAGTCAAAAATTCACCTCCTATATCCTTGGCAATGCCCCAAGTTGAGTTTACAGCCTAGTTCTTTTTCACCATCTGTGCAGTCGAGGATTTGGCCTTTTTCAGAAAGTCCTGGCTGAACTTCTGCTCATAGCAAGAGCCACGGAGATTGGCCTTTGCCACCATCATGTTGTTCAGCATGCTGGAGCTAAGTGACCCTCTGAAGTCGGTCTTGTTTTCCTTGTAAGCCGCAATGTATCGTTGAAATCGTTTCGGCTTCGCATTATTTATCTCTGCGCTAGTCGAACTCGACGCCATGTTGACTGCAGCCGCTATGCGCATGCGCGAAATTCGCAGAAGAGCTCCCTTCCCGATTCCAGCCAGTAGGCTAGGCCTAGTGCGTTCAAAGGTGGTCAGCTAGGCGCGGAAAACGAGAGCACAAAAACTTCACTCGATAGACTAGCGCAACATGTTGAAAGCCAAAGTTGCTTCGTTTAAAATTTCGTTTTTTTTTTTTTGTGAAATCGGAAACCGTATTTTTTTTAGAAAACAACGAAAACGACGACAGATATTAAAAAAACGATTTTTTACGGTTTTTCCGTAACAGTTGGCAGCTATGTAAGAAGCATCCCCTCCAGTGCCAGGAGCATACAGTGCAATTCAGACAAGCAATGCACAGGTGTCTGGATTAAAACCTTCCTTGGCAGGAGCTCATCTTCAACTACAACTTCACTTAATCAGAGACATGAGCACCCTTGGCAATTACTTGCCTCAAGAAGATGTCATAAGTGTGCTGCATCTACAACAGTATTACATCCTTTGAGTCCACTGAGCACTAGTGAAGTAAAGGTGTTGCTTTCACCCACACTGAGCACTAGTGAAGTAAAGGTGTTGCTTTCACCCACACTGAGCACTAGTGTAGTAAAGGTGTTGCTTTCACCCACACTGAGCACTAGTGTAGTAAAGGTGTTGCTTTCACCCACACTGAGCACTAGTGTAGTAAAGGTGTTGCTTTCACCCACACTGAGCACTAGTGTAGTAAAGGTGTTGCTTTCACCCACACTGAGCACTAGTGAAGTAAAGGTGTTGCTTTCACCCACACTGAGCACTAGTGTAGTAAAGGTGTTGCTTTCACCCACACTGAGCACTAGTGTAGTAAAGGTGTTGCTTTCACCCACACTGAGCACTAGTGTAGTAAAGGTGTTGCTTTCACCCACACTGAGCACTAGTGTAGTAAAGGTGTTGCTTTCACCCACACTGAGCACTAGTGTAGTAAAGGTGTTGCTTTCACCCACACTGAGCACTAGTGTAGTAAAGGTGTTGCTTTCACCCACACTGAGCACTAGTGTAGTAAAGGTGTTGCTTTCACCCACACTGAGCACTAGTGTAGTAAAGGTGTTGCTTTCACCCACACTGAGCACTAGTGTAGTAAAGGTGTTGCTTTCACCCACACTGAGCACTAGTGTAGTAAAGGTGTTGCTTTCACCCACACTGAGCACTAGTGTAGTAAAGGTGTTGCTTTCACCCACACTGAGCACTAGTGTAGTAAAGGTGTTGCTTTCACCCACATCTGGGGCTCAACCCGCGTCATGCTTCAGAACGAATTAGTCAATAAATTTCCCTACATCAATAGATGACATATTGGAAAGTAAATAATATAATTCACTTCACATTACCGTGGCATTTTCCTGTCTGTTGCATCAGTTTCTTCAGCAAGAGCATATGACAGCCTGCAAGAATAAACACACACACACACATACAGAAGCCTGTTGCAGTGAAAGCTGTGACGAGCATGAACAGATGGAGGAAAATGTAAGTAAACAATACAAATGGAATAACACTTACTTATTTCAGTAATTACAATGCTCACTACCTACAGAAAAGTACTTTGCATGTAAGGCAAAGTTATTTATGTGGGAAGCCGCAAACTGGGTCGTTCAGCGTCTGCTCTTTGACCCTGATGAACCGGGAATTTTCCATGAGCAAAGCTGGCACTGTACATGCTCCAGCTCCCCAGCACCCTCCAAGACCAACAGCGTTATTACTCAGTCTTCAAGGGAGGGACAGACCACACGACTTTCCCCTCTGGATGGATGGATGGATGGATGGTGTTTTACGGCCTATCAACCGTTGAAGGTTATGTAAGGCCACTAAGCACGAAAATCATAAAAACAGTTTAGAGTAAACATAATCCAGTCACGGTGTCCCTAGATATTCGCCTCTTATGAATCACGTAGGGAGATGCGGTGGGTCAATTCTTACCCCGAGCCCACAGGGGGATTCCCCTCTGGCGAGTACACAACCTTTTCATTTCAATATCCCCTTCATGCCCCTCCAGCCACCCATCTCTTCAATGTTCTTGTTCTTGCGCAGATAATTTCCTCATCGCCAATTTTTCACTCACCTTTTTTCTGTGCTGTTGTACATTATTGATTACTTTTCATTGACATGTGGTTACTGCATCGTTTCCGAATTGCACCTGCGGAGATGCCTCACTTTTCACGATTGTTTGATGTCATTTGTGCATATTGCTCTTTATCATTTTATGTAGCTGTGTATAGACACTGTTCCGATTGGAAACGCAAACCCATAATCCTTTGCAACTTGTGACCCTCCAACCAATAACTTATTCGTAAATCCCCGTGTGTATCAGTTTACTTGCATCACCGAGTTTGCTTTCCTGGCACCATTCGAGTTGGTCGTGTTGTACATTCTACATAATTTTCTTTCCGAGGCCATGTTGGATTTGTCCACTTGGCGGTGTCAACTACACTTGTCGAACTCCAACCTTTCCTCTTCGAATAGTATACCCTCCTGTACATCGAATTATATGACCTCACCTATTTTGCTTTCCATGTACTGAATGGTTTATCGTTTGGTTGAGTCCCCAGTGACTCTGGAAGGGTAGGAGCCAAGCTTTTTCCCATTGACTTATTACCGCAGGTCCTCCCTTCCAACTTGCCCTGGTATCACCCAAAGAATCTTAACGCGCTCGCCTTCCTCCTAACCATATTAAAAGGAGTCACAGCTGCATCTTTCAGTAACCATAACTGAGGCTCGGCTGTGGCCTTTCGCAAACGCAGACCCGTTTTTGGCTTTTCTTTGCATGCCCCTTGATACCTTAAAAATGGCGGCCAGCATTAAAAAACAGTTCATGCAACAAACAAGAGGCCCATATTTTTGCCTTGCATCTGAATGGCTGTGAGCGTGAATCATCCACAGTGGCGACTAGAAATGTTCACCATCTGCACCATGGCAACCAGGAGCAAGAGCCCTAAAGCCAGATTCCTCAAGTTTATGTGTTAAACAAAACATTCTTAAAATCTGCCTGAATCTTTACTCACATTAGCACATTTTTTTCTTTTATAGTTTTAATTCAACTGTTCAATTCTGAATACCTCAATGATTTTTTGAATGCAGGACTCCAAGATTCTACAAAACCCAGACAACTATGCTCCTTTGCACTAGAGCAACGCCACAGAGGATGCATCCCTCACCTCTTTCTTGTGCCGAAGGACTTCATGGGAGAAGAGGTAGAGGCAGCACTCCGCTCTTCCTGGAGGGTCAAGGAGCCATTCAGACCGCCACCGCGGTTGATGGAAGGGTGGTTTCTAGGGGCATTGGAAGTGGAGGTTCCAGCAACTGGACAGAGTCCACTGACCAGGCTCTGGCTGCTGACCTCTGTCCCTGCTGAAGTGGGGGCCCCAGACTTGGGCACCCTGCCCCTGGATGCTTTGGGGAGGAGAGATTTGACTGTTGGTCCTCCTCCCGCCTTGGACCTGTCTACTGCTGCCTTGGGAGCATTCGCCTTGGATGACTTGATTTCACCTCTACCTGATACATCTGTTGCTGTGTCGGTGAGACTCATTCTGGATGACTTGGAGTCATGAGACTCAGCTGCAGTTGATTCTTCTCCTGTTCCGAATGCTTCTGAGCCTGTCTTGGTAAGACTGACTGTGGAAGATTTGGAGAGACCAGATATGGCTGCAGTGGTCCCCTCCTCAGCTCTTGTCTTGGCGAGGTTCAACTGAGACGACTTAATGACAACCAAATTACCAGTAGCTGTCTTTGATGAGATTGTTTTCATGAGCTTAGATGTGGATGATTTAGTGAGGTGAGATGTGGCGGCAGCTGTTTCTGTCCCTGACTTGGATTTCTCCACAACTGTGGTGGTGAGGCTCTCTTGAGTGTTGTTGTTGGTCAGGGCCTTGTCTGACTTGCCAGCCACCAAAGACTTGGTCTCCTCATCCCCCTCTGCAGCATCCTCCACAGACTGGGACTTGGATGCCGTCTTTGTGTGACCTTTGCCCTTGGGCTTTTCAGCTCTGACTTTGACAGGAATGCGGCTTGATGCCTTTGTTTTGCGTCCTCTGGGCATTTCTCCTCTGGTCCTGCCTGTCTTGGCTGGAGGTGCTGCTGGTTCATTCTCCCAATCTGCTGTGTTCTCAGCATCTTCCACTTCTTTCTCTGCATCTGGGCCAGAGTCTGGGTCTGCTCCTATTTCTGCATTTTCATTGTGGATTATTTTCACTTCTTTATCTAAATCAACAGTGATGTTTGTGACAGGTTCCTTCTCATAATCTACACTGCTGTCAGTGATTGGGTACTTGTTTGCATGTGGATTGTTGTCCATGTCATGTTCATGTGATGGGTCTGCACTGTCCCTTGCATTTGAAGAACTGTCCTCTGCCACCATCAGGGAAGGAGTGATCTGACTTGTCGCATCCACTTTGGTGCAGCTGACTGAGGAAGCTGGCGTCTGAGGCTGAGTTTTCCTTGAACTCTGCCTGGTGGAGCGCCCACTGTCAGTCTCACTCTCTGTGTAAGGAGAGTCAGAAAAGGCAGTCTCTGTGGCCACTGTGACCATTTCAGTCTTATTGTTTGGACGCATGTCTACGGATTCCTCATCAGTTACTATCTCTGTAGAAAATTCTGAATCTGATCCTGCAGAAATGGCAGCATCCTCAGATGAATCACCAACTTCAGCTTCCTTTGACCCATCATCAGTGTGCAAGTTGCCCAACTTTCCACTGTCAGTCTCACTCTCTGTGTAAGGAGAGTCAGAAAAGGCAGTCTCTGTGGCCACTGTGACCATTTCAGTCTTATTGTTTGGACGCATGTCTACGGATTCCTCATCAGTTACTATCTCTGTAGAAAATTCTGAATCTGATCCTGCAGAAATGGCAGCATCCTCAGATGAATCACCAACTTCAGCTTCCTTTGACCCATCATCAGTGTGCAAGTTGCCCGACTTTCCAGTTGCCACAGACTTCTCTGACACGGCAGTCATGGCCATTGGCCCAGATGAATCATTGCTGCCTGCTGTTTCATGTCCACCTTCACTGTTGGTCTCCGCAGAGGATCCATCGTCACCTGTTGTCCCTGTTGCACTGGCCTGTTCTGTTTCCTTGGACTGCTCATCTTCCTCCACAGTCTGTCCACGGGCAGATGAGGACCTTTCTGTACTTTCAGATGGATCAGCCTCCTTCTCACTGCAGCAGGGGTCTTCAAAGTGCAGGCTTTTCCGAAAAGATTTTGGTCGTTTCTTGCCAGAAAAGCGGAGCTCAGCCACTCTGGGGTTGACCAGGACTTCCATGGCTTTCTCTACAGACTGTGGAGATTCCACAGGCTTTCCAAGGGGTGATGGAGATGGGGCTGCTTCCTGGGAAGGACACTCCAGCTCCATCATTCCATCATAGAAGTCTGTAGTGTTGTCTTTTTCCTGAAATACACATGGTAAAACTAGTAAGGAAATGCAACTATAGAGAAGTGGAGCAAATGCAATGCATAAACTGAATGGCAAGCCTCAGAGCAAGCAGTTCTGTCTCTCATGCTTCTGTGCCAAGTTCAGTTGTTTCAGATTAAATTTCTTGTGCTTTAGAGACATTGACATATATATATATATATGCACCAAAAAGGATTCTGGATACTTGACATTATTGCAAGATAGTCTAATTTATCAAATAAATGCTCACAATCACAATCTAAACTTTGTAGCAAATCTTCAGGCCACTACAGAGCACAATGGTTCAATAAACTTCCAACTTCATACTCTTTAAAATTCCCAATTGTAACCTCCAGAGACACAAACAATTATTTGAATACAAATCAATTCCACTGAAAACAAATATGACTCTTTAGTTTCTTCCGAGCTCAAAGAAGCTATGTCAGAAGGACTAATGTTTGTGTGTGTGCATGCGCTCATGCACATCTGTTTGCATGCATGCACACACACATGGGCAGGCTTGTAAATATGTGGCATGTCTGGGTGCATAGATTGGTTGTGTGCAGTTTTTCCCCTCCAATAATTTGCCATTTTCCTATATAAAGATACAAGTTACAACTCAATTTTATTTTTTTATAAATAATTTTCATTAAGTTCATTCCATCCCTGCACTTATTTTTCCCCAGTGCAAATCCCTGAAAACACACAAACAGAAGAGGAGCTGTGTCAAAGAGACTCACAATGTCCCCATCAGCTTCTGGCTGTCTGTTCCTGGCATGTCTGATTGCATCACTCTGGGTGGCGTCTGACGGCCTTTTCTTAACTGTCCCCGTCACCTCCTGGCTGCTTTCTGAATCTGCCCAAGACAAGCACGCTGTTGCACACAGTGCAAGGGCACAGACAAGCTTTACTAGCCACATCTGCAGCCCAGTCTGGGCGTCAAACCATGGTAGAATGTATTGCTGTAAGCTGATTTGGAAAATGGTTAAGCTTTAAGGTATAACAAGGTGTACATTCCATCTCGTGGAAAACTCTCCAGTCCATCATAAAATCAGCGGAAGAAATGCAACATAGGAAGGATAAGCATCCACCTCTCTCACAGTGACACTTCCAGCCCATTTCAAGTCACTTGTTTCTCCTTTGCAAATTCAGATGATCAAACACTGTATAAATGTTGATAACCAAACAAATTAAGTTAAATATTAGAAAATAAGTTAAGAGATTACCACTTAAACATTATTGCCATTTTCTTGTGGAAGACGAGACTGAGAGACAAAGGGAAATTAAACTCTTCCAGAAAAATTTGGTCAAACATCCAAGTGCAAGACAGCACACTGTGGAGAACCAAACTGAAAATCCTTTCAAGTTTCAGTCAGCAATTTTGGGCACAATCCAAAACAAGCAAAAACTGTAAATACTGTGATACCACCAAAAACAAATCATCAGTGAGTTCTGACACATGCACATTGCAAATGATTTCTTTGAAAGGAAAACAATAAAAATGGAATCATTGAAAGTAAGTTTTCTAATGTAATGGAGAACAGATTTCAGTTACTCAATTAATGAAAATAAAATCCATTTCAAACTACTCCACCTAAAACTGAGATAGGTGAGTAACAACAGGTTTATTAGGCTGGGTGTCATAGGAAGCCGACAACAAGCAAGAGGACTGGGGACTTAGTACAGCCAAGCAAGAGGACTGGGGACTTAGTACAGCCAAGCAAGAGGACTGGGGACTTAGTACAGCCAAGCAAGAGGACTGGGGACTTAGTACAGCCAAGCAAGAGGACTGGGGACTTAGTACAGCCAAGCAAGAGGACTGGGGACTTAGTACAGCCAAGCAAGAGGACTGGGGACTTAGTACAGCCAAGCAAGAGGACTGGGGACTTAGTACAGCCAAGCAAGAGGACTGGGGACTTAGTACAGCCAAGCAAGAGGACTGGGGACTTAGTACAGCCAAGCAAGAGGACTGGGGACTTAGTACAGCCAAGCAAGAGGACTGGGGACTTAGTACAGCCAAGCAAGAGGACTGGGGACTTAGTACAGCCAAGCAAGAGGACTGGGGACTTAGTACAGCCAAGCAAGAGGACTGGGGACTTAGTACAGCCAAGCAAGAGGACTGGGGACTTAGTACAGCCAAGCAAGAGGACTGGGGACTTAGTACAGCCAAGCAAGAGGACTGGGGACTTAGTACAGCCAAGCAAGAGGACTGGGGACTTAGTACAGCCAAGCAAGAGGACTGGGGACTTAGTACAGCCAAGCAAGAGGACTGGGGACTTAGTACAGCCAAGCAAGAGGACTGGGGACTTAGTACAGCCAAGCAAGAGGACTGGGGACTTAGTACAGCCAAGCAAGAGGACTGGGGACTTAGTACAGCCAAGCAAGAGGACTGGGGACTTAGTACAGCCAAGCAAGAGGACTGGGGACTTAGTACAGCCAAGCAAGAGGACTGGGGACTTAGTACAGCCAAGCAAGAGGACTGGGGACTTAGTACAGCCAAGCAAGAGGACTGGGGACTTAGTACAGCCAAGCAAGAGGACTGGGGACTTAGTACAGCCAAGCAAGAGGACTGGGGACTTAGTACAGCCAAGCAAGAGGACTGGGGACTTAGTACAGCCAAGCAAGAGGACTGGGGACTTAGTACAGCCAAGCAAGAGGACTGGGGACTTAGTACAGCCAAGCAAGAGGACTGGGGACTTAGTACAGCCAAGCAAGAGGACTGGGGACTTAGTACAGCCAAGCAAGAGGACTGGGGACTTAGTACAGCCAAGCAAGAGGACTGGGGACTTAGTACAGCCAAGCAAGAGGACTGGGGACTTAGTACAGCCAAGCAAGAGGACTGGGGACTTAGTACAGCCAAGCAAGAGGACTGGGGACTTAGTACAGCCAAGCAAGAGGACTGGGGACTTAGTACAGCCAAGCAAGAGGACTGGGGACTTAGTACAGCCAAGCAAGAGGACTGGGGACTTAGTACAGCCAAGCAAGAGGACTGGGGACTTAGTACAGCCAAGCAAGAGGACTGGGGACTTAGTACAGCCAAGCAAGAGGACTGGGGACTTAGTACAGCCAAGCAAGAGGACTGGGGACTTAGTACAGCCAAGCAAGAGGACTGGGGACTTAGTACAGCCAAGCAAGAGGACTGGGGACTTAGTACAGCCAAGCAAGAGGACTGGGGACTTAGTACAGCCAAGCAAGAGGACTGGGGACTTAGTACAGCCAAGCAAGAGGACTGGGGACTTAGTACAGCCAAGCAAGAGGACTGGGGACTTAGTACAGCCAAGCAAGAGGACTGGGGACTTAGTACAGCCAAGCAAGAGGACTGGGGACTTAGTACAGCCAAGCAAGAGGACTGGGGACTTAGTACAGCCAAGCAAGAGGACTGGGGACTTAGTACAGCCAAGCAAGAGGACTGGGGACTTAGTACAGCCAAGCAAGAGGACTGGGGACTTAGTACAGCCAAGCAAGAGGACTGGGGACTTAGTACAGCCAAGCAAGAGGACTGGGGACTTAGTACAGCCAAGCAAGAGGACTGGGGACTTAGTACAGCCAAGCAAGAGGACTGGGGACTTAGTACAGCCAAGCAAGAGGACTGGGGACTTAGTACAGCCAAGCAAGAGGACTGGGGACTTAGTACAGCCAAGCAAGAGGACTGGGGACTTAGTACAGCCAAGCAAGAGGACTGGGGACTTAGTACAGCCAAGCAAGAGGACTGGGGACTTAGTACAGCCAAGCAAGAGGACTGGGGACTTAGTACAGCCAAGCAAGAGGACTGGGGACTTAGTACAGCCAAGCAAGAGGACTGGGGACTTAGTACAGCCAAGCAAGAGGACTGGGGACTTAGTACAGCCAAGCAAGAGGACTGGGGACTTAGTACAGCCAAGCAAGAGGACTGGGGACTTAGTACAGCCAAGCAAGAGGACTGGGGACTTAGTACAGCCAAGCAAGAGGACTGGGGACTTAGTACAGCCAAGCAAGAGGACTGGGGACTTAGTACAGCCAAGCAAGAGGACTGGGGACTTAGTACAGCCAAGCAAGAGGACTGGGGACTTAGTACAGCCAAGCAAGAGGACTGGGGACTTAGTACAGCCAAGCAAGAGGACTGGGGACTTAGTACAGCCAAGCAAGAGGACTGGGGACTTAGTACAGCCAAGCAAGAGGATGTTTCGTCAGCAAGGCAAACTTGACCAGCATGACACCGTACCTGTCTGGGAGGAGAGCTGACTCTCCTGGCTGCTCAGGATGGACATGTGACTGCCACACACAGGCTCTACGTCCCTGCAGCAGAAAGCTTTACGTCACCACTGCTAAGACAGACTTGCACAATATCACTTACACAGTTACAGTAATCTGTTAGGTTGGTTACAGCTGTCAGTGTCATTGGAATGCCCTACCTTTGTTATACACTGCTCTGTACTTGCAGCACAGAGCTACTTTATCAAAAGAATGATACACATACACACACAAGTGTTCTCATCTTTCTGCACATCCAAGTGAACAAATAAATTTTATTAGCAATCTATAAGCATCAACTGGCCATTAAGATCAGCAGACACTGAAATTATGTATGTTTATTTTGATAATCAAGTGACCAAAAACAAGTAAGGATGACCTCTAGTCCTAGCAAACATCTCCTTTCAAGGCAAACAAATGGTACACAAATCAACCAAAATGACTACTTCAAGGGTATGAAAACACTAGAAATGGTCCAGACAGCAAAGATGAAAAGAAGATGAAAAAATATATGGTGTGGAGTTGCAAGGATAGAAGAGTGAAATGACCAACTCCAAGGAGCCTGTTTAACCTTTAGAGCGCCGCCAGCGCATTGATGCGCCACAGCGTACATTCCCCAGACGTCCGCCGGCGCATCAGTGCGCCGAGCGATAGTGACGTGCTTTGTTTACTTGCCTAACGCAGCCATCGAGTCATGCTGTTCTAAAAATATCAGTCTCGTGCAGGGATCACGTGGCAACGAGATCCGCCATTTTGGCGGTTGAGCGAACGTGGACGAATTTTCTGCGAATTTTTTCACAAAGTTGCGTCTTTGTCATTTGTGAACGGGACTTTTTTCTTTGCCAGTATGGCGACTGACGAAGAAGTTGAATTATTTTTTGATTCTGACTCTCAGAATATGAATTCGAAGGCTTTACTGACATTGATGTGATGGGAGATAGAGGGCAAGCACGTGTTTCGACCGATGTCGAGAGGAGCGGAAGCTTGATTCAGATGAAAATGGCTCGGTTGACTTCCCTAGCGTAAGTAATTGTAGAATTTTTTGGTTTGTTTTACCCTAAAACATTTTCAGATGTATTTCCAAGTAATCAAAAGCTGTTGTATTCTTGAATAAATAGAGCAGTGTAGGAAAACAGTGCTTCGACCATTTTGTTGTATGTGGTCTGTAGATCGAGACAGAGGTCTGAGAGGAGCGGAAGCTTGATTCAGATGAAAATGACTCGGCTGACTTTCCTAGCGTAAGTAATTGTAGGATTTTTTGTTTTGTTTTAGTTTTATTTTGTTTTAGTTTTACCCTAAACATTTTCAGATGTATCTCCATGGAGACTCTATGCACTTTTGCATTTTCATCAAAAGCTGTTGTATTCTTGAATACATAGAGCAGTGTAGGAAAACACAGTGAATTTGTTTGTTTTTTGTTGTTGTCTGTGTTCCATGATTTTTTAGCAGCCGAAAAAAACATTCTATGGCATTTTCATTAATTGCGCCATGTAGGCCATCCATTTTTCTACTCACCCTCCAAAAATCTACTTCAAAGCTTGAATAGGTAATAAATGATGATTTTTTTCAGTAAACATGGTGTCGAATTTGATCACACATCATAAAATTTGTGGCTCTGGGGTAAAGCAATGACGAAAATTGGCGGCGCTCTAAAGGTTAAGGGGGAACAATCCATTTATAGTTGCTTCCCCTTGTCAATTCCTCTACATAATCACTCCCTCACCCAAAGGATTTGATTTTGCTAGAGGCTTACCTGGCTGCAGGAGGGGCTTCCAATGCCTGGGTAGACAGAGGTGTATCGTCAGTACTGCCAGACTCCCCTGCAAAATTGTCCTCACGTCTCCTGGCTTTAGTGGCTCCCTCCTTCTCTCCAGATGACTGCTGCAGTACACATGCAGTATACTCACTCACATGCAGCGATCACTAGCTCAGTACTTCAATGCTACACATAGTATACACACTCACATGCAGTGCTCACTCACCCACAGCTTTCAATGCACTTATTGCACCCAGTCCTACATTAACAGATGCACTGACTCCCATGACAATAAGAAAGAACAGGGACACAGTGTTGTGACAAAGCATACTGTATATTGGGAAAGAAGGGAGGGAGGACTGGAGGAACTAGAAATGAACAAGAGAGAGAGAAAGGAAAAAGGATGTCAGCAGCAGGCAAGCTTATCAAGTAAGGACATGATTATGCACCTGACTACAGTGAGGGAAACAAAGTAAGTAGAGGTGGGAAAGGAGTTGGTAATGGAGGGGAGGGGAGGAGGGAGGGAGGGGGGGAGGGAGGGAGGGGGGGAGGGAGGGAGGGACAGACGGACGCACGGACAGACAGATGGACTGACAGACAGAAAGGGAGTGAGTGAGTGAAAGATTGATGGAAAGGGTAAGCAAATGAGTATGTGAATAAAAGATTGTATGACAACTATGCAGGGAAGAAGTTAAGTAAGTAGGAATGACATGTATACATAATCAATTTCTACAGCATGGATCCACACCTACCTTGGTGAAGGAGGGCAGGCTGCCTCTGGACTGGGCCTCTGCATTCATCCTGCTCAGATCTGGAACGCACACAAATATTCACTCCCTCTCACTTTCAGCTTCACTTCCAAGATATCTCTACCCAAATTATGCATTTCTAACTCTTAACCCATTAAGACCTACAGCGAGTGATGAAAACAGCTTCCTAAAACCTGAGGTTTTATTCAGGCAAAAACACAAAGTAGACAACACTAAAAAAAAAATAATAATTTCTTCACTTCTACACTTCCTAAAAACAAGAAGTACACCACTGTCAAATGCGACGTCTGCATAGCATCCGGTCTGAAAGAGAGATGTAACGCGCGCGTAGCATCCGGTCATAATGGGTTAAGATCCTGTGCCACCCATTACCACCCACACTGCTCAATCCTGTATAGCCCATAGCCACCCCCACCCAACCCAGATGTTACTTGACTCATTTTTCTACAAATTGCATAATCCTTACGGGACTGGGGAATGAAACATGTGAATGACTTACAGGACGTTAAGAAAGATTTAAGATTATAGCAAATCATTATAATTTCTGTCCTGCAAAGTTGAGCCATGGCATTACACAAATACAAACAAGAAGGGCAAAGCCCATACGACTCACATGCTTGACCTTGACCTTTATATGACCTTGACCTTCAGGTGACCTTCAAGGTCAAGGTCAAACAACTAAACCTACCAATGACATCATACACAAAGAAATGCTTTACACATTTTTCCTACCAAAATACATGTGACCTTGACCCAAGGTCAAGGTCATCCAAGGTCATGCAACACAAAGCTGTTAATTCAAGACATAGGAAGCACAATGGTGCTTATTGGCACTTTCTACCATGAGATAGTCACTTTTAGTGGTTCACTACCCCATTTTGGTCACATTTCATAAGGGTCAAAGTGACCTTGACCTTGATGAAATGTGACCAAATGTGTCTCATGATGAAAGTATAACATGTGCCCCACATAATTATTAAGTTTGAAGCAGTTATCTTCCATAGTTCAGGGTCAAGGTCACTTCAAAATATGTATACAATCCAACTTTGAAGAGCTCCTGTGACCTTGACCTTGAAGCAAGGTCAACCAAACTGGTATCAAAAGATAGGGCTTGCTTTGACCTATATACCACTTGTAGCTAAGGTCGCCATTCTCAATAATGTGGGAGAAAATTGGGAAAATGTGAAAAATGACTGTTTTTGAGACCACATTTATGGCTCCTGTGACCTTGACCTTGAAGCAAGGTCAAGTCACTATGTATGTTTTTTGAGGCCTTGTCATCATACACCATCATGCCACATTTGGTGTTGATAGACTTAATAGTCTCCGAGAAAAATCCAACGTTTAAGTTTTTTACGCCCGGACGGATGGACGCCCGGACGGACGGACGACACGGCTCAGTACATAGACTCACTTTTGCTTCGCATGTGAGTCAAAAACTGCATAATGCATGTTCTTCTAATCAATCAGAATGCTGAATCTGACAAATATTGAAACTCTCTCAAGTCAACAACAATACTGGAAGAGAATCTTAGTTTTTAAAATGAATTTAATGTCTGGGGCTTCATACACATCAATATTCTTACTCCACAAACAGTCATCATGGAACACAATAAGATCACAAGGGGCAGCAGGACTCACCTGACTCAGACCAGTAGTCATCAAAGTTCTCAAAGCCAAGACTGTCCTTGCGTATGTTTTTTCCTGCCTTGATGTCCTTGCCAGTGCGACTACAAACACACCAACAGACACTGAGTAGGCATTCTTTGGAAGGCAAGTAAACAATGGACAACAGTTTTTCTGTGCATCACAAGGGCATTCAAGCAACAACCTTGCATGAGTCAGTTTATCGCAACAGTGATACAGGAATTTGCAACAAGATGGTGTGTTAGCAAGACAATTTACTGAGATTCACTAGTCTACACCAGTAATTGATTTCAAGGTATTAATCTAATCTGTTGCCGCAGCATGAAAGATTATCACAGTTTCTATGAGAATTGGACAAATTACTAATCATCGTAACAAGGCGAGGCATTTGCTTTCATCAGCACTTCATTGATGTTATGCCAGTAGTTTGTTTCAGCAGTTAGAAATTTAACGAGTCTACACTTTTTCTAAAGTAAAAATGGGAGAAACCTCCACTCAGTCCTGAGCACATGAAAATGTCATGGGTATGTCCATGGAAAACTCACCGTCCAATGTCATTCTGCAGGGGGTGCACAAAGAAAGCCTTCCCTAGGGTGGTTTTCTAGAAAGAAATAATGACGATAGAAACAAGAAGGGCAGAGCCCATTCGACTCACATGCTTGACCTTGACCTTTACATGACCTTGACCTTCAGATGACCTTCAAGGTCAAACAACTAAACCTAGCAATGACATCATACACTAAGAACTGCTTTACACATTTTTCCTACCAAAATACAAGGTCATGCAACACAAAGCTGTTAATTCAAGACATAGGATTAGGAAGCATAATGGTGCTTATTGGCACTTTCTACCATGAGACATGGTCACTTTTAGTGGTTCACTATCCCATTTTGGTCACATTTCATAAGGGTCAAAGTGACCTTGACCTTGATGATATGTGACCAAATGTGTATCATGGTGAAAGTATAACATGTGCCCCACATAATTATTAAGTTTGAAACAGTTATCTTCCATAGTTCAGGGTCAAGGTCACTTCAAAATATGTATACAATCCAACTTTGAACAGCTCCTATGACCTTGACCTTAAAGCAAGGTCAAGTTATTGTGTATGTTTTTTGACGCCTTGTCATCCTACACCATTATGCCAAATTGGGTGTTGATAGACTTAATAGTCTCCGCGAAAAATCCAACGTTAAAGTTTTTTTACGGATTACAGGATGCCCGGATGGACGACACGGGTGACCTAGTATGAAAGTATAATATGTGTACTACAATGTTATGAAGTTTGGAAGAGTTATCTTCCATAGTTCAGGGTCAAGATCACTTCAAAATATGTATACAATCCAACTTTAAAGACCTCCTGTGACCTTGACCTTGAAGCAAGGTCAATCAAACTGGTATCAAAAGATAGGGATTACTTTGCCCTATATACCATATATAGGTCAGGTATCCAATCTCAAAAACTTAAGAGAAAATTAGAAAAATGTGAAAAATGGCTGTCTTTTAGACAACATTTACGGCCCCTGCGACCTTGAAGCAAGGTCAAGTCACTATGTATGTTTTTTGATGCCTTGTCATCATACACCATCATGCCAAATTGGGTATTGATAGACTTAATAGTCTCCGAGAAAAATCCAACGTTAAAGTTTTAAACGGACGCCCGGACGGACAAAACGGGTGAGTACATAGACTCACTTTTGCTTCGCATGTGAGTCAAAAACTAAGTCTTTCATCCTGAAATTCATTACGAAATAGATCGGAACTGCACACTATTATAGTCAGTCTTGGATACTCTAGGAGTATATGATACTGCATCTTTTCAGGGTTTAGATTTTTTTTTTTTTTTTTTTTTGGGGGGGGGGGGTTGTGTGTGTGTGTGTGTTGTATTACCATTATTTCATCCATTTCATCCATGTTTCATATCCTGGAGTTACTCAAGGATTTTCAGTGTTACTCATCATAATATATATATATATATATATATATATATATATATATATATATCTCGTTAACTGCTTATCTATTTAAAAAACAAAAACAAGAAGGGCAAAGACCTCACGACTCACATGCTGAGAAGTTGTGTTGTGAACTATGTACAGAGGTTGTGTTGTGAACTATGTACAGAGGTTGTGTTGTGAACTATGTACAGAGGTTGTGCAACTCAACTCAACTCAGCGACAGAGCGGGCATGTTTGAGCTGACAGAGATCATGCGGCAGAAAGAGGACTGCCAGTTTGCTCAGTTGCTCAATAGGGTGCGAGAAGGCCGCCACACTGAGGAGGATGTGCGGGTCATCAAGTCAAGAATCAGCAGACCACCAGCCAACACTGCTGACTCTGCTTCAGCGAATAGTGGAGAACAAAACCACAGCCCAGTTCTCCATCTGTACTGCAAACGCAAACTTGTGGAAACTCACAATGCCAAGCAGTTGGAGTCCCTGCAGACAGCTGCCATCACCAAGTTTGGAGCCTATAAGTTTGGAGCCTGCGGCACTACCATCTAGATTTGTTTTCATGGATTTGTTTCCATGCAGGCGCCTGCGGCGCCTTTACATGGCCTTGTTTACTGACCAATTTGGTCACATTTCATACAGGTCAAAGTGACCTTGACCTTGATGATATGTGACCAAATGTGGCTCATGATGAAAGTATGACATGTGCCCCACACAATTATGAAATTTGAAACAGTTATCTTTCATAGTTCAGGGTCAAGGTCACTTCACAATATGTATACAATCCAACTTTGAAGAGATCCTGTGACCTTGACCTTGAAACAAGGTCAACCAAACTGGTATCAAAAGATAGAGCTTACTTTGCCATATATACCAAATATAGGTCAGGTATCCAATGTCAAAAACTTCAGAGAAAATTGGGAAAATGTTTAAAATGGCTGTTTTTAGACAACAATTTTGGCCCCTGCGACCTTGACCTTGAAGCAAGGTCGAGTCATTGTGTATGTTTTTTGAGGCCACATTTGGTGATCTAGATTTAATAGTGTCCAAGAAAAGTCAAACATTAAAGTTTTTTACAGATGCCCGGACGCTCGCCCGGACGGACGACATGGGTGAGTACATAGACTCACTTTTGCTTTGCATGTGAGTCAAAAATATCTGTGCATCCATCAACAGTTGGAAGAAAAGACACAGACATGAAGATATTCAAGGAAGCCCTTCTGTCAACAACTGATTCAGTCTCCATGAGTCAAGACATGCTTGTGGCTGCAGCTTAGAAAGAAAATAAAAAATATAATGAAAATTGATTTTTTTTTAAAGGCTAACCTTGGCAGGATGGCCACGCCTAGTGGTGGCAAGTTCGGGCCTGCGTGGGTGGGGTGGATCCCCAGCCAAGTCATGGTTGGAGGCTCCTGACCCCTGGTCATCCTTCACACTGCTTGTGTCTCGAGTTGTGTCCGCATCTGGTGGCAGCAGCAAGAGAGAGTGTCACTGATTACTTAGTCCACATACTTTGTATGGAAGCTGCATGTGCTACGCCTCTCAATGTAACAAACACTACAGATGCTATTGCCTTCCACATAAATTTCATGAAATATCACATATGAATTAAGAAGAAACAAGAAGGGCAAAGCCCATACGACTCACATGCTAGACCTTGACCTTTATATGACCTTGACCTTTATATGACCTTGACCTTCATGTGACCTTCAAGGTCAAGGTCAAACTAAACCTACCAATGACATCATACACTAAGAAATGCTTTACACATTTTTCCTACCAAAATACATGTGACCTTGACCCAAGGTCAAGGTCATCCAAGGTCATGCAACACAAAGCTGTTAATTCAAGACATAGGAAGCACAATGGTGCTTATTGGCACTTTCTACCATGAGATATAGTCACTTTTAGTGGTTCACTACCCCATTTTGGTCACATTTCATAAGGGTCAAAGTGACCTTGACCTTGATGATATGTGAACAAATGTGTCTCATGATGAAAGTATAACATATGCCCCACATAATTATTAAGTTTGAAACAGTTATCTTCCATAGTTCAGGGTCAAGGTCACTTCAAAATATGTATACAATCCAACTTTGAAGAGCTCCTGTGACCTTGACCTTGAAGCAAGGTCAACCAAACTGGTATCAATAGATAGGGCTTGCTTTGACCTATATACCACTTGTAGCTGAGGTCGCCATTCTCAATAACGTGGGAGAAAATTGGGAAAATGTGAAAAATGACTGTTTTTGAGACCACATTTATGGCTCCTGTGACCTTGACCTTGAAGCAAGGTCAAGTCACTATGTATGTTTTTTGAGGCCTTGTCATCATACACCATCATGCCACATTTGGTGTTGATAGACTTAATAGTCTCCGAGAAAAATCCAACGTTTAAGTTTTTTACGGACGGACGGACGCCCGGACGGACGGACGCCCGGACGGACGGACGACACGGCTCAGTACATAGACTCACTTTTGCTTCGCATGTGAGTCAAAAAAAGGAAAAGAGAAGAGACAAATCAGGAGTGTTCAAAATTATTTCGGCTTACTAGGCCGCCGGGCTAATTGGACACAAAAGTTACTAGCCCGCAACTTATTTTACACAAATAAAGAAAAACTGAATGCAGTTTCTAAACACACCAACTCAACATGACTTTATTGAAGATGATATGCTATGTATTTTGCACAGCTTGAAATCAACAAAGCAGAGTCCAACTTTAAAACCTGGCTAGAAAACTGAAAAATAAATGAACCAATAAAACATCAAAACTTGTTATTTATAGCAACAACAAAGGATTATATTCAGAACTGACTTTAAACATAAATTCAGATTAACAACACAAAATTCACCCTAGAATCTCACCAGGTAGGAAACTGTACAATACTGAGTAGTCATAAAAAACAATCCAGCTGACTAGAATACAAGAATACCTTGTAAACAAGTAAACATTAACCAACTCAAAGCTGTTGAGGAAACTTCACAAAACAGAGGGTATTCTGGAATTAAAAACATTCCAGCTGACTAGAAAACAGTAGAGCCATGTAAGCAATTAAACATGAACCAACTCAAAATTGGGTAGGAAACTCCACAAACTGAAACATATGGCATTCTGGTATAGAATGAAATGGCACAACTATCAATTATCATGCAACTTGAGAATATTATTAGTTTATATTAATACTACCTTTCTGTCATCCTCTGATTGTAATCTCAATGTGCTAACAAAACACTCCTTTCCAGAACTTGCTGTTCTCTTCTTCCCACCCTCACCCACCCATTCTCTTAATCTTATCTTCTTCCTTTTACAGATTTTAGAACTACTTGTAAATTGCAAAATAACACCAATGAGAAAGAATTCAACTTTAATCACACTATCTTGAAGACTTTTAACTGTACATGACTACAACCTGAACAAGAAGGGCAAAGCCCATACGACTCACATGCTTGACCTTGACCTTTATATGACCTTGACCTTCAAGGTCAAACAACTAAACCTACCAATGACATCATACACAAAGAAATGCTTAACACATTTTTCCTACCAAAATACATGTGACCTTGACCCAAGGTCAAGGTCATCCAAGGTCATGCAACACAAAGCTGTTAATTCAAGACATAGGAAGCACAATGGTGCTTATTGGCACTTTCTACCATGAGATATAGTCACTTTTAGTGGTTCACTACCCCATTTTGGTCACATTTCATAAGGGTCAAAGTGACCTTGACCTTGATGATATGTGAACAAATGTGTCTCATGATGAAAGTATAACATGTGCCCCACATAATTATTAAGTTTGAAACAGTTATCTTCCATAGTTCAGGGTCAAGGTCACTTCAAAATATGTATACAATCCAACTTTGAAGAGCTCCTGTGACCTTGACCTTGAAGCAAGGTCAACCAAACTGGTATCAAAAGATAGGGCTTGCTTTGACCTATATACCACTTGTAGCTAAGGTTGCCATTCTCAATAACATGGGAGAAAATTGGGAAAATGTGAAAAATGACTGTTTTTGAGACCACATTTATGGCTCCTGTGACCTTGACCTTGAAGCAAGGTCAAGTCACTATGTATGTTTTTTGAGGCCTTGTCATCATACACCATCATGCCACATTTGGTGTTGATAGACTTAATAGTCTCCGAGAAAAATCCAACGTTTAAGTTTTTTACGCCCGGACGGACGGACGGACGGACGGACGGACGAAACGGCTCAGTACATAGACTCACTTTTGCTTCGCATGTGAGTCAAAAACTGAATGCAGTTTCTAAACACACCAACGCAACATGACTTTATTGAAGATGATATGCTTTGTATTTTGCACAGCTTGAAATCAACACAGCAGAGTCCAACTTTAAAACCTGGCTAGAAAACTGAAAAATAAATGAACCAATAAAACATCAAAACTTGTTATTTATAGCAACAACAAAGGATTATATTCAGAACTGACTTTAAACATAAATTCAGATTAACAACACAAAATTCACCCTAGAATCTCACCAGGTAGGAAACTGTACAATACTGAGTAGTCATAAAAAACAATCCAGCTGACTAGAATACAAGAATACCTTGTAAACAAGTAAACATTAACCAACTCAAAGCTGTTGAGGAAACTTCACAAAACAGAGGGTATTCTGGAATTAAAAACATTCCAGCTGACTAGAAAACAGTAGAGCCATGTAAGCAATTAAACATGAACCAACTCAAAATTGGGTAGGAAACTCCACAAACTGAAACATATGTATATATGGCATTCTGGTATAGAATGAAATGGCACAACTATCAATTATCATGCAACTTGAGAATATTATTAGTTTATATTAATACTACCTTTCTGTCATCCTCTGATTGTAATCTCAATGTGCTAACAAAACACTCCTTTCCAGAACTTGCTGTTCTCTTCTTCCCACCCCCACCCACCCATTCTCTTAATCTTATCTTCTTCCTTTTACAGATTTTAGAACTACTTGTAAATTGCAAAATAACACCAATGAAAAAGAATTCAACTTTAATCACACTATCTTGAAGACTTTTAACTGTACATGACTACAACCTGAAAAATGTTATCCAAAAGCACATTAACAGTCATTTCGCACTCCACAAGTGCCCCTTTGACTGTTCATGAAACCTGATGCTCTCCAGTTTGAAGTTGTCAGAGCCAACAACAAACGGTGCTTTCTTGATGGTTCCATATCTGATGCACTGGGTGCAGAACATTAGGTTCTTCGCCTAGTCGAAAAAAAACCCAGTCTCTTTTTTCCCCATCTTCTTTGAAGTGCCATTTTTCCTTGAACAGTCGACATCTTTTTCTTCGTATTCCTTGTCCTTCTTCTTCTTTTCTTCATAGGTTTTCTTTTGCTTCTTTTCTGGGGGTGGTTTATTCGCGTCGCTAGTAGTACGCACGACGAATGCATCCATCGAGCACAAGTTGAGGACGCTGAAATCTATTTTAGCTCATTGCAAGCGACGCCGGAACACTCGAGGCTTGACAAAAAACATGGCAGATGCAGCGGCAGACAATACATTTTTTAAATGACTGTTGCTATCCAGTCAAGGACAATTGCAAATAGAATTGAAGTGCTCCAATTTTTTTACTTGCCCGTCGGGCGAGTGACTCTGCAGTTTTAACTAGCCCGACACAATTTTAACCTTTAGAGCGCCACCGGCGCATTGACGCGCCACAGCGTACATTCCCCAGACATCCGCCAGCGCATCAGTGCGCCGAGCGATAATGACGTGCTCTGTTTACTTGCCTAACGCAGCCATCGAGTCATGCTGTTCTAAAAATATCACAGTCATGTGCAGGGATCACGTGGCAACGAGATCCGCCATTTTGGCGATGGAGAGAACACGCCGCAAATTTTCTGCGAATTTTTTCACGAAGTTGCGTCTTTGTTGTTTGTGCATGGGACTTTTTTCTTTCCCAGTTTGGCGACTGACGAAGAAGTTGAAGCGCTTGTGGAGTTATTTTTCGATTCTGACTCTCAGAATATGAATTCGAAGGCTTTACTGACATTGATGTGATGGGAGATGGAGGGATAGAGAGGCAAGCATGTGCTTCGACCGATCTGTTGTGGTGTTTAGACTGAAAGGAGTGGAAGCTTGATTCAGATGAAAATGGCTCGGCTGACTTCCCTAGCGTAAGTAATTGTAGGATTTTTTCTTTTGTTTTACCCTAAAACATTTTCAGATGTATTTCCAAGTAATCAAAAGCTGTTGTATTCTTGAATAAATAGAGCAGTGTAGGAAAACAGTGCTTCGACCGATGTTGTCAGTAGATCGAGACTGAGAGGAGTGGAAGCTTGATTCAGATGAAAATGACTCGGCTGACTTCCCTAGCGTAAGTAATTGTAGGATTTTTTGTTTTGTTTTAGTTTTTATACCCTAAAACATTTTCAGATGTATCTCCATTACTTGGACTCGTTGGAGACTATGCACTTTTGCATTTTCATCAAAAGCTGTTGTATTCTTGAATAGATAAATCATAAAGCAGTGCTGAGTGTAGGAAAACACAGTGAATTTGTTTGTTTTTTGTTGTTGTCTGTGTTTCATGATTTTTTAGCAGCTGAAAAAAACATTCTATGGCATTTTCATTAATTGTGCCATGTAGGCCATCCATTTTTCTACTCACCCTCCAAAAATCTACTTCAAAGCTTGAATAGGTAATAAATGAATTTGACCTGGCACACATAATAAAATTTGTGGCTCTGGGTTAAAGCAATGACAAAAATTGGCGGCGCTCTAAAGGTTAACTCGCCTCGGGCGAGCGGGCGAGTGGGTTTGAACACCCCTGCAAATGATTAAAATCTGTAATAAATTGGAAGGGATGATGACTGTCTAATACCCGGAATATCTCCATAAAATGTAAACACAGAAATAAAATTCAATATAGTCTAACTAAAATTACTCCAGATTTTACAAATGTCTTCTGAGGTTTAGCCAGAATAGGATTGCCTGATCTATGTTGAATAACTTTTTTAACATCTAACATTATAACTAGATTGATTTTGAACAGCAATGAAAAATGTAAAGTTGCACTAATCCCTGACTCTGAGCACAAAAGCATCACACACAAAAAAGCAAATACAACTATGTCGTTTATGACACAAAAGAACACTGTCAATTGATATTAAATAAAAAACCTAGACATGTTAAGAAATGACTCTATGCATTGTCACTAAAATGATCAATATGAAGGAAAGAAAACATTACCTGATGCTGACCAGTAGTCATCAAAGTTTTCATAGCCATCTTCATCCTGTCTAATCAGTTTTCCATCTTTGATATTTTTCCCCGTGCGACTGCAACAAAGCAAAACAACTTTTCATTGCCATCCTTCAATATATTAAAACTTTTGGCAGTACAGTGACTTAATTTCAGAAAGCGTAGTTGCTTCTGATGTGGCAGAGAGTTAGATATGCAAATATACTTGTCCAACACTGAAGGAAACTACTGAATTTTAATTCAAGCATTACCTCAGGTGACAAGAAACTCCCAAGATCCAGGCAACAGAAGGTCTTCAGAGGAAGAGCCCCTTTCAACAAGTGTCTTGGCAACATTGCAACTGTTTTTGATGGCACAGACCTAGCAAGTGAAATGTTCTCAGGGCAGCCGAGAGTGAGGTGAAGATGCAGGTGCTTACGACTATGAGTGCAGGCCTCTCTTTCTGAACAGTAGAGAAAAGTACACGACAAGCCTCTTGGCAAGATGAAGTAAAAGTTATGCCTCTTTAAATGGCTAGAATGCCTTCTTTTTTCACACCTACTCATAAACAAGAAGGGCAAAGCCCATACGACTCACATGCTTGACCTTGACCTTTATATGACCTTGACCTTCAGGTGACCTTCAAGGTCAAGGTCAAACAACTAAACCTACCAATGACATCATACACAAAGAAATGCTTTAGACATTTTTCCTACCAAAATACATGTGACCTTGACCCAAGGTCAAGGTCATCCAAGGTCATACAACACAAAGCTGTTAATTCAAGACATAGGAAGCACAATGGTGCTTATTGGCACTTTCTACCATGTGATATTGTCACTTTTAGTGGTTCACTACCCCATTTTGGTCACATTTCATAAGGGTCAAAGTGACCTTGACCTTGATGATATGTGACCAAATGTGTCTCATGATGAAAGTATAACATGTGCCCCACATAATTATTAAGTTTGAAACAGTTATCTTCCATAGTTCAGGGTCAAGGTCACTTCAAAATATGTATACAATCCAACTTTGAAGAGCTCCTGTGACCTTGACCTTGAAGCAAGGTCAACCAAACTGGTATCAAAAGATAGGGCTTGCTTTGACCTATATACCACTTGTAGCTAAGGTCGCCATTCTCAATAACGTGGGAGAAAATTGGGAAAATGTGAAAAATGACTGTTTTTGAGACCACATTTATGGCTCCTGTGACCTTGACCTTGAAGCAAGGTCAAGTCACTATGTATGTTTTTTGAGGCCTTGTCATCATACACCATCATGCCACATTTGGTGTTGATAGACTTAATAGTCTCCGAGAAAAATCCAACGTTTAAGTTTTTTACGGACGGACGCCCGGACGGACGCCCGGACGGACGGACGACACGGCTCAGTACATAGACTCACTTTTGCTTCGCATGTGAGTCAAAAATCAGGTAGTTTGTCTATTTGACCAAGCCCCTCCATATTAGTTACACACGTGCAAGTGCACACACACACACACACACACACACACACACACACACACACACACACACACACACGTACACACATACTTTCTTAGTGATCACAACATGGGGGAACGTTGAGTTATTACCAGCCATGTCATATTATCAACAATTAAAATGAAATAAATTGTATTCTTCTGCCAGTCCAGATATTCAGCTGACCTGGACACACTGACGCCACTGCACACCTGAAGTTTTATAAAGTTACCTACATGTTTTGTGATTAACAATCAAGACTCACCGCCCAATGTTTTTGCCAGCCAGTGGATTCACAAAAACATTCTTTTTATCTTTCAATGCCTGGAAAACAAGAACAAAATACTTCATTATTGAATCGTCACACCTCATGTTTACCAACATAACATACCCATTCAATAAACAACAAAACATGGAAGCTAGCAGCAAGATTCATACTTCAAATCCTAAAAAGTATGTGCATTAATTAAAGGGCACATTTGTTAGGCAAGTGGCTAGTCGAGGTCGAGCAAGACGCACCTACAGCTAATGAGCAAGAAACGTAGGCAACGCCTAGCCCTCTAGATTCTCTCAAGTTTCTACGTAACAAACACACTCATAGTCTGCTTCCTCTTTCCCTCTGTAGCTACTGTAAGCATAAACCAGAGAAAAACATAATTTCCATATTGATCACTTTAACTGAAGATGAAGACTATATAGACATATTTCTAATTCAGTCTCAGAGTCTGAAAAGTTATCCCCTATCCCAGATCTCTCTCATCCAAAACTATTCAACTCTATCATGTCTATGTCACCCGCGTTTCAGCATGCCCAGTCAGGTGAAGTTTATCAGACACCTGCTCATGTCATGATGTATTAATGACTACAACCCATTCTACCAGTACCAGTAATTAAATGTGTGGTTGATCAGATTCAGAACCATGCAGTTTGAGACATCAGAATGTCATGAGCTGCTTGGTACTGTAATTTAAGTGTAATTTAAGTGAAGCCCCTAAGGCGGTTGGTCGTCAGTCTTGACCTCCTTCCGGCAGCTTCTGCAGCCAGACTGGTGCCAAACGTATCGCTCCGCGTTCCTTTGGACCACACCAGCGAGGCCGAGTGGGGGATTCTGTCGACTGGGCAACCCAGGATCTCCATACACGCTGCCCAGGCTCGCGCCCTGGAGAGGTCACTTCAGTGCCGCTGTTTTACAGTGACAGAAACAACACGGGAGACAGCAGTTACGAGTTCTAAGTCCAGAGTGATTGGCGTGTGCTCGGACGCCACGGGTTGTCTCCGACGGTGGGAGGAACCATCGCAGTTCCACTGGTCAGCTACCGCCCGCCTCAATCCGGGCAGCCCCCGGCCAGATAGGTGCTGACCCGCCACAGTCTGCCTGCTTCATTGGGTGCTTGGAGCTTAGGCAAAACCGACAAGCAGACTGTAAAACCCCTGCACCAGGCAAAAAACAAAGAAGCAAAAAAACATGTATTGCCAACAGGCAGGAGTTAGATATTTGGCAAAATGTACATGTAGTAAACAATATGCTAAATATCTTATGATGATACTTTTGGTTTGACCAGTCAGCTAGAAAATAAAAGTAATTCTCTCCATATCAGCTTACGTTATATTTCATTATTTGAGTTGACGGCATGCACATACACTGTATCATTTCATGGTGTATGATACAGTCAAACATACAAACTACAAAGGCGAAAGGGAGCTTCAAGTTCAACAGATCAAAAGCTTGTCATTCAAAACCAACACTCTATTTGGCTTGCTGTTGAGATGTTTATGTCGAACACTATGCGATATCTTCATTTTGTGACGCTACTACTCCACAGCCATGCACAAGTCGTCTGGACAACTCGCGTCATTTGTTGTTGAACATAGCATCAAGGTCCTGAAGCAGCAGTCATCACTGGAGATGACATTTATGTTGTAGTAGTAGTAATAGTACTACTAGTAGTAGTAGTAGTAGTAGTAGTAGTAGTAGTCACTGTAGTGTACTAGTAGTTGAGAGGTTAGATATAGGCCGTGAAGCCTTTTGAACGCCCCATCGTAATGTGTTGCCTTATAATAGGGTCTTAGCGCAATTTTCTTATTGCGACAATGTCACTCATCATAGCGTCTGAATAACGACATAAATATAGGATCCTTGTCCAGTTGGTTCTTGAAAACGTTAGTAGTCGGTGCAGTTTTGAGCTGCTAATTACAAGACACCATAAGAACGAGCCATTGATTTCAAACAAAAATTCCACAAACAATTAATCCAAAAGCATGCACTGCAACAGGAGCGTCAAGACGGCGCAGTATCAATACTATTATTCAATGTTCAAATCATGATCTACTCCAAATTTCTAAACACGCGTCCTGGCACAGTCGGTATCATTCAATTGAAACATTAATCACGATATTCAAATTGTCACCTCTGAATGCCAACAAGCCGTATGATTACTTACATTCATCATGAACAATCTTCATCAAAATGTGCAGTTTGGTCCAGTGGAGATTCCGTGGTTATCCACGAGAACGATTGTCGACTTCAAACTTCAATTCTGCCGCCATTTACTCCGACTAAACGAAAGAATGCTATTGGTCGGCAGGACGAATTTAGCCAATGAAAAAGCGTCTTTCACAGCTCAAGCCCGGTAATCCTGACGGCGCGCGTAACATGTTCGTGATCTGAACTACACTGTCGATTTGATGGCTTTTTTGCAATCATGAGTGGAAGTCAGTTTTTGGAGACTCTAAGACAGCTTGGATATCCCAAGGCAGACGAACTCGATTCACTAACGTTTGACTGGCTCTTCGAAGTTGAGGAAGCAGTTCCTTTTCTCACGTGGTTCTGTGCTAACCTGAGTGAAAATAATGTCGTTTCTCCAGCTGAGATTGACAGGTAAGACATCATGATCATGAACATGAATGTGATGGTGGGGGATGAAGGCTGCATGTAGGCAGGCTTCTCTGTGAGGTAGAAGGTGAGCGCTTTCGGCGTTTCCAACACTTTATTTCAGCCTGTATTGTCTACCCAGATGGTGGTGGGTCTCTCTCTTAGCATGCACTGCAGCCTCTATTTATGGGGATGGACAAAAGTAGGTACAATGCGGGAACAACCGGAAGTGTTCACTTCCGGCGGACTTTTAAACAAAAAGGACAGAAGTTCTCTCTTCCAGTGAAAGACGAGAGGGGGGTAACGACGGAGAAAAACAGGGGGGGGCAGAGAGTGAGAGAGGCGTGGGTGGGTGCTGACAATCTGGCTGCTCCGAAAACTGACCTCTGGAGTTGGAGATAACTATATATATATATATATATATATATATATATATATATATATATATATATATATATATACATACATACACACACACATATATATATATACACACATATATATATATACACATATATATATACATACATATATATATAGGTGTGGTGGGGTACGGGCAGCGCTAGCTGTTTAGCCTTTCTCGTTCACCAGTAGTGAAAATCAAACCGCTTCTCCTCCCGGTTGTAGAGCCATCGATTGCATGATTTTATTAGTAGGGTCTTTTCTTGCAGTATCCCTAGTATGCATTCGTGTACTGGGAATTTCGTAGTTTTGTAGCGTTGTATTATGTGGGAGCCCTTTGTAAAGGAATTTGCGTCGGGATATCAAGGAATGATTATGGAAGGAGCGGTGGTGCTTGTGGGAGCGGGGGACGAGCCCTGTCAGACCAGCTTCTGACACCAGCATGTGATAAGGTGCACCTATCACCAAGTGTATTTTTACGTCGCTGTACTCATTAGCGCCGCTGCTGTCTCTTCTTACATCTGCTGTACTCATTATCTCCGCTGCTGTCTCTTCCCAAACCCCTATCTTCGGCTAATGAACCACTCTCCATAATTACCTCCCTCCCCGTCCTTGCCTGGGCTATTGTTCGTGGCTCCCCTAGCTGTGGGTCACTGCCGGGTCGGTCGTTGTCCGGAACCCACCCACGCACCTCTCTGCCCTCCCCCATCCCACAGCTGCCACCATTGTGGTAGGTGTGTGGCTGTCGAGCATGGGCGTTGATGTCGTAGCGTGGATGGGATATCGAGAAGACAAGTTGGGCCGGTGACTTTCCTAACTTCTTTATTCCCTTCTTTACATGGCAGCGTACAAGGGCACACAACACAAAACGTGTCCACTCCCTCCCCTGTTCGCCTGCCGAATCCCCGCTCCTTCCTTCTCTCCCCTTCCCACTCTCCCGTCTCCCCCTCGTCTCTCTCCTTTAAGCAATTGATTTATGCCAAAAATTCATTGACAAGTCAACACTCATTAGCTTGGCATCCGTCAAAAGCACCCCACCCCCCTTTCTAAAAGTTGCAAGGAAAGTCCAGTCAGTTTGTCCATGTTCAATAACGGGTGTGGCCACCATTTGCTGCCAAACAATCCATCACCCGTTGCCTCATCAAGCAGACAAGGTTCTGCAGCATATGTTGTGGGATGGCGAGCCACTCCTGCTGCAGGAACTGGAAGAGCTGAGCAGCATCTGCGGGATGGGGGTGATTGTCCACTACGCGGCGTCCCAGAATGTCCCACAAGTTTTCAATGGGATACAGGTCTGGGGATCGTGCTGGCCAGTCCATGCGGACAACCTGCTGACGCTGCAGAAAGTCCTTCACCACCACAGCACGGTGAGGGGTGTCGTTGTCGTCCTGTAGACAGGAGCCACGTCCCATGGCCCGCAGAGTGGGGACGATGATCGGCCTGACAATCTCATCACTGTACCTGATGCCGGTCAGGTTGCCTCGGATGAGGTACAGAGGAGTCCTCCATGGAGATGAAAGCCTCCCCACACCATCACAGATCCCCCTCCATAACGGTTGTGCTCTTGGACTCAAGCATCGATGAATCGCTCGCCAACACGTTGCCACACGCACCTCCGAGCATCACTGTTTGACATGGTAAACCGAGATTCAACGGTAAACAGGACTGTGCCCCACTACTGCATAATCCAGCGCTGGTGGTTGCGGCAGAACGCCATCCGTGCTCGGCGATGTTGTGGTGTCAGCGGTGTTTGAATGGCAGGGACCCTTGAGTGGAGGTCCACCTCGTGCAGGCGTCGCTCGACGGTGTCCTGGGAGATGGTAACGTTGGTGGCCGTCCTCAGGGTGACTCTCAGTGTCCTGGCAGTGATTGTTCGGTCACGCAGCGCCAAAAGTTGAATATAACAGTCTTCGCGCCGGCTCGTTTCTCATGGGCGTTGGGCGTCCGGAGCGGGGCCATCAGCACTTCCGGTGGCCTGGAAGCGTTCGTGCAGGCGTTGGATGACAGAGTGGCTCACTCCAAGCCGTCTGGCGACTTCTTGGCCGGGAGTTCCATCCTGAAGCCACCCAAGCACTCGTCCACGATCAAGTGTTGACAGTCTCTGTCTTGGAGGCATGATTATTGAGAGCCCTGGTTGCGGCTCTTAAATACCCGTTGGTTTGTAACTTTTGCTGAACAGTGGTCACTAGGGACATGGCTTGCATGTGCAATATGCCAGAAACCTGCAGCGACATTGCTTCTTCAGCGAAACTCGACTAAACTTTGTAAAATTCTCGTGAATTTGCAACGTTTTTGGCGCTGCTGACAACACCTTTGCTCAACGGCAATGCCTGCATAACAGGTTTGGGCACTAGCAGCAATAAATAAAGTTGCAGCATACCCCACCTTGCGTCATTTTCAGCAGTCATTTTCAGCATCGTTGTCTCGGTGTAAAATAAATATTTGTAAAGCTACTGATAACAAGGACCGGCCCTTAACTTTTGCTGGACCAGTGTGTGTATAAATATATATCCAGCCAGTGTCCAGCCTGGTGCCGCCAGAGGAGAGGAGGGGCCGCGATGACAGCGGGAGATAAGGGGCTCAGCCAGAGGGGAAGCAAGGAGAGAGAGAGAGAGAGAAAGAGAGAATAAGTTACATGGCAAGAGATTGACAAAAATTAGAGTGAATAATTCAGTAGGGGAGGATTTCCTCTTGGTTACATGTGCATGGATTTTTAACATTTCCTGTCAAGTGAGCAGTAGTGTAAAATGATTGTTTTTATCAATGAAAACTTGAGCACTTATAGCTGTCTTAACTTTTCAATATTCATATACTGTTCATGTTCCCAAACTTTCCCGTTTGAAAATGTTGTCCATCATAAATCCTTCCCTCTTCAGTTAATGTCAAATGTAACATTGTAAATACATGTCGTACCAGCACGGAGTGTGTGTGTGTATGTGTGTGTGTGTGTTGAGGGGTGGGGTGGGTGGGGGGTTTGCAGGTTTGCCTATTGAAAACACGGAAGAACTTGTTCAGCCGCAACGTGAATCAGCATATATTATAAAGGATAGCTTTTTGTGCATGTTTTGGCTCTGTGTGTGTGTGTGTGAGAGAGAGAGAGAGAGAGAGAGAGAGAGAGAGAGAGAGATTGAGATTGAACAAACTTTATTTTACAAGGGTAGTGAATTAGGCAGTACTTAGTGCCTTTCTTACATTCAGCCCTTGAGGCAAAATATTCAAAGGTGGTAAGAGAGAGAGAGAGAGGTGGGGGGGGGGGGGGGGGGGGGGAGATGGGGGAAGGGGAAGGAAGGAAAGAGATAATGAGAGTAAGAGAGGGGGAAGGGGGGGGGGAGAGAGAGAGGGTAGGGGAGAGAGAGAGAGTCAGTCTAATTATCGCAAGAATTATACATGTACAATTTCTTAAACATACTAAAATCAGTACATAGTGTACCAGAGAAGCAAAATTCAAATATATGGAACTTGACGTAACTGCAATGACGTTTCAATAAAAAACAATTTTCTAAACATCCAAATGTTAAAAAAAACATACATGTCTACTTGTGTGCTTATGCATTGTATGTGTACTGTGCTTGACTTTGCTTTACTTGTGTTTGGCATTATTGATGTTTCATGTATTTCATGCCTGTAAAGCGCTTTGAGCATGTATATGAAAATGCGCTGTATAAATCAACTGTATTGTTATTATTATTTTTATTATTACTATTAGACCAAAGCCTCTTGATGTACACTCCCTCCCCTACTCCCCCACCCCTAATCAGCAGGAACCCCTCCAATAGTTCTGCCAGGGGTGGCCTGAAGTAAGCATATGTGAAAATTGGACAATATAGGATACACACTTAGTCGTTCCACTGTCTAGACATTAGATGAAAGCGTGGAAAACTATGTCATAGGATGATGCCTGAGAATAGTGCGAATTTTGTCTTTGAACATGGGCAAAGATTAGGCAGAGAGAGAGAGAGAGAGAGAGAGTCGGAGAGAGGAGAGAGGAGAGAGAGAGAGAGAGAGAGAGACAACACAGCCAGATTGACCAGACTTACTATAGCTTATGTGTTTTGAAATAATAAGCATTGCTATCCTTAAAATCAAGATGATTTTTTCAGGCTCTTCGGTAAAATGATCTTTTTGTTGGGGCAGAATTTCGGAAACTTCTCCAAATTCTGTGATGAGGTGGTACTTTGACTGGAATGCATGTCTGTCCAAGAAAGCAGATTAAAAACTTTAGTTTCGTGCAGAGGAAGCATGCGTCACCAGTTTGATGACCTCAAGTAAGTTTATTTGTTAAAGGGCACTGCGTGTGGGAGCCTGGGTATTTGCATAAGTTTGTACTCTCGACGTCAGCTTTGCTGTATACACTGTTGCTCAGCAAAGGCAATAAGCAATTTCTCCGTATCATCACAGATCAGTTTTGTCAACTCCACAAGGCATGTGAGGCTGTCAGTAGCCCTAAAGTTTTAGATCAACAAACTCCCCCTGTGGTGTGGGGGTAAGAATTGACCCACTGCATGTCCATAGGCAATGCATAAGAGAAGAATAACTAGGGAAGTCATGGCTTGACTTGTGCTTACTCAAACCTGTTGAAGGTGACAGTTGTGCTGTTTCCTTACTTAACCTAGAGGGACTGATAGGCTATGATTCTATATATATATATATATATATAAGCCTTAATAAGGCCAACAAGAAAATGGTTGCTGTTATGTTTTAGACAAGAGGGAAGGGAAGGGAAGTTCCTGTAAATATTTTTGTTTTGCGTTGGCATGTGGTTATGGTAATATGGCCACACCAAAGAGAAAGGTCAGTATACAGATTGGCTTGGGGTTTTGTGTGTGTGTTTTTTTAGGCCAAATTGAAATTGAACATAAATCTAAATTTATCTCATGCTGAAAACGCTTCTTTAAAAAAAACTTAAATAGTGAATTTCCCAAGTGCTCATAGGGGAAGGAAAATAGGACAACATGCAGTTTGTTGTTTACCACTGATTTCTCTTTTCTTTTTCTTTCTTTTTCTTCTTTTTTCCACAATCAATAAAAAAAGTTTAGGGTCAGCAGGGGGAAAAAGGGTTGGTCAGGTTACCTTGACCACAACTTTTTTTTATGACTAATGTGCAATACTACATGTATAGTAACTTTCTCTGCCCCTTGCTGCCATTCCTGTACCAAGGTAGCTGCCAGCTAAGCCCCAGCTGCTTCCTCCAGCATTTCCATCCTCTGACTCATTGTTCTAAATTTAGCAGTCAAGTAACTGCTATGGGGATGTCACATGGTTGCTAAATTTAGATGAATTTGAGTTATTAAAAAAGCAACCCAAAACTCTGTGGAGCTAGCACACACCTTCACTGAGCAACCAGGGGCAATATAGGATTAGGAATGCTATTTGGGTGGAGCATAGTGTCACTGGTCACTATGTATGGCGAACTCTCCACTGGCCAACGTGACAGAGGGGGACCAAAGAAACCCTACAAAGACTGCCTCAGGAAGTCTCTCAATGCTTGCTACATAGACCATGGTCGTTGGTCAACACTTGCTGCAGATCGTGACACCTGGCCGCTTGTCGTAAGCAGGGCCGTCGCCTCCTTCGAGAACACCCAATAGGGCTTCCATTAAAAAAAAGCGAAATAGGAGAAAGAATGAGGCAGCTGCGACCGACCAGACCTTCCCCTGCAGCAATTGCGATCGGACCTGCAGATCCCGCATCGGACTTCTTAGTCATGAGCGGGCCTGCAAAGGATGTGGACCATTACCTTCCAGATCTTCTTAAACGAAGCAAAGCCATGATGATGAGTTACTGGATATTATACGTTAAAATGCAGGTAATGTTCCAACAAAAATAATAAAAATCAAGTTAAGCATCAATTGAGTAGAAGATAATTTTTATTCATCCTGTGTGTCGGTATGTATACTGTGGATTTGTGTTGCAGGGAGCAAGTGACAGAGCTGGGTGAAGATGTGGAAACGTACAAGATGCGAAAGCAGGTGCTACTTCACCAGAGAAACAAGCTCAAGTGAGAAGTCGTCTCTCATCATGCCTGCATTTTGCCTTGAGCTGAAACCACTATGTAATTTCACATTAAATGTTATGAATGCTTTGCATTCTGTTTCTAAACATATAAGCTATTAATCATTTTGCAGTAATATTTTCCTGTTCAAATTTGGTGGATACCATTTCTTGTAATAGATTAAGCTTTAGCCTTTTAGTTTTGTCATTTATGTTCATTTCATGTGTCTGACACAAAAAAGGGATACACATCACGTTAAACACTATTTGAAATGCCAGTCTCTGTTCAAAGTGAGTCATTGTCAAGTTTCATTGTATGCCCTGCTTTTCATTTCAGTGTTCACTTGGCTACAGTCCGACACAGAACAGCCAAGTTTGCCCTGGCAGAGACCAATGCCAAGAAGCAGCTTCGAAAATCTCTGGACCAGTGTCACTCACTGAACAGTCAGGTATAGGCACTGGGTGTCTTACCTGAATTCAAAAGTCCCTATTTGTGGTGTGTGTTTTTGTGGTTGTGTGTGTGTGTGTGTGTGTTGTGTGTGTGTGTGTGTGTGTGTGTGTGTGTGTGTGACATGTATGGGTGTGTATTAGCACTCGCTTGTGCACTTGTGTGTGTGTGTGAACACGCACATGTGTTAGAGATAGTGCCGCCATGTACTTTGTGTGCTTGCAATTTTTTTCCCACCACTCTGAAAGAGAGAAAAAAAGAAGAGAGAGTGAAGATCAGCCCTGTAAGACATTGCCTCTCCTTTCCTTACGCACTGCCTTGCCTTGCTGCAGACGATGGAGAGCCTGGAGGGGCTGCGTCAGTGTGTGGGACAGGTCCACTCCCTGTATGCAGAGCCGGGGGGCAGGGAGGAGCGGCCCCCCCTCTTCCTGTCCCAGCTGCCCCTGGAGGACTACCATCATGCAGAGGATGCCTTCTCCAGGGAAGTCACAGCCTTCACCAAGAAGCAGTTCTTTCAGGTAGCATGGCCTGCCTCTCTTTGTGCTCTGGCAGTTCAGATTCTGAGGTCTGTCTCAGCCTTACAACATTCCTTCATCACAATTTCTGCAGATCTCCTAAGGGAAGATGGACATGCATGTGCATTCACACACACACACACACACACACACACACACACACACACACACACACACACACACACACACACACACACAGCCACACTTACTTACTCCCCCTCACACACATTTAGGATAACATTTATATGTTCCTGAATTTGTAGTGCCAAATTTAAGAGAAGATGATGCTGTTTTGTTGTGTGTTTTTTGACTCACATGCGAAGCAAAAGTGAGTCTATGTACTGAGCCGTGTCGTCCGTCCGGGCGTCCGTCCGTCCGGGCGTAAAAACCTTAAACGTTGGATTTTTCTCGGAGACTATTAAGTCTATCAACACCAAATGTGGCATGATGGTGTATGATGACAAGGCCTCAAAAAACATACATAGTGACTTCATCTTGCTTCAAGGTCAAGGTCACAGGAGCCATAAATGTGGTCTCAAAAACAGTCATTTTTCACATTTTCCCAATTTTCTCCCACGTTATTGAGAATGGCGACCTTAGCTACAAGTGGTATATAGGTCAAAGCAAGCCCTATCTTTTGATACCAGTTTGGTTGACCTTGCTTCAAGGTCAAGGTCACAGGAGCTCTTCAAAGTTGGATTGTATACATATTTTGAAGTGACCTTGACCCTGAACTATGGAAGATAACTGTTTCAAACTTAATAATCATGTGGGGCACATGTTATACTTTCATCATGAGACACATTTGGTCACATATCATCAAGGTCAAGGTCACTTTGACCCTTATGAAATGTGACCAAAATGGGGTAGTGAACCACTAAAAGTGACTATATCTCATGGTAGAAAGTGCCAATAAGCACCATTGTGCTTCCTATGTCTTGAATTAACAGCTTTGTGTTGCATGACCTTGGATGACCTTGACCTTGGGTCAAGGTCACATGTATTTTGGTAGGAAAAATGTGTAAGGCATTTCTTTGTGTATGATGTCATTGGTAGGTTTAGTTGTTTGACCTTGACCTTGAAGGTCACCTGAAGGTCAAGGTCATATAAAGGTCAAGGTCAAGCATGTGAGTCGTATGGGCTTTGCCCTTCTTGTTTAATGTTATGCTGTAGGAAAATGTATGGGATATCTGTAAAAAAGTATGTGCTCTGTTAGATTTTCTTTTTGATGGATCTTAATTGACATTCATGATGCCTAAGAGTGCACATGTTTCTCTAATGAAATCAAACTTACTCTGTAATAATCCAAATAAAAATATGTGTGAGATAGACCAACACTGATTATCCACAGGAGCATTATGTTATGAACTCAAAACTTAAATGATTAGTACGTTTTCATCAGAAGGAGTAGTGCATCATAGCCATTCCATGTTGCACAGGGGATAGCGGAGATGGCAGGGCAAAGTGAGGGCTCACGCTACGCGATTCTGGAGGTGAGCCGTCCTGAGACGCTGTTGGTGCAGGGGGAGCGACAGGAAGTGGTGCTGGAAGACTGCCAAGAACTGACCAGACTCAAAGACGGGTGAGTGGCACCTCCTTTTGGTGAAAGGGACTTAGTCAAAGACAGGTGGATGGCATTGCTACATGGTGAAAGGAACTTGGAAGCAGAGCTCCAAAAATGAAGGAAAAAATGGGTGTGTCTTTTGGAGACTGCATGGGCCAGACAAGGAGCGCGTCTGAGTCAAGGAGCGCATTTCTGAGTCAAGGAACCTGGCAGGAAACTCAAGGACTAGGTGTGGCCTACAGCTTCTTGCTCACAAGAAGGCACTCCCCATGAAGGAGGGTAGCAGAGGTACTTCCAGAGGTACCTCGCTGTATCTTGCTGTAGAGGCCCGGATGAACCAAAATGGCGGAGACCGTGCCAATTGGGTTGTCGCCGATAGACGGCAGTGCCTGTAATGTGCTTCTCACTGTCCAAGAATGAAAAAGTGTACATGCAGGAAAGTATTTACTGTTCGAGTATTCATTTATATATTTTGAGGAGTATGTGTGTAGGTTATTTCTGGACCAACACTGTCAACATTTATTTTATCGTTTGCAGGTAAGAAACAGTACATGTGCACTCTCTGGATTATGTCCCTTGAATTGATCGACATTTATCGAGGCACGTTTTCGACAAAATTGTCTACAATTGAACCCAGGTTGCTTTCTTTTCATTAAAAAAGTTCCTTTGCCATTCGAGATGTCACCATGGTATGTTCTATCAAGTGAAAAAGTGCTGTGATGTCTGCATCATCAATATATCAGCATCCTCTTTTCCAACTCGCACGCCAGGACGCTGCCATGTTCACTCAGATTCCGCCTTTCCAGTTGATGATTAGACATCTTGCTTGCCCTCGGCTAGCCCTCAAGGCATGTACCTTGCCTATGAAACAAGCTCCATGTTGTCCCCACTTTTCAATCTTGAATGTTTACTGTACTTGTGATGAAGCTTTACTGTTTGACTGATTTTACAGAAAGATTTTTTTCTTCTAACCCTAGTGAAAGAAAGTTAAGTAAGTTTGAAAAATGTCAATATAATGTGAAATGGATTAGAATATTATGGTAAAAATAAATATTTGCTACTGAGAATCTTCTCTCTCTCTCTCTCTCTCTCTCTCTCTCTCTCTCTCTCTCTCTCTCTCTCTCTCTCTCTCTCTCTCTCTCTCTCTCTCTTCCCCCCGCTCCCCTCCCTCCCTCCCTCCATAGCAGAAATAGCAGTGAGGAAAAAAAAGTTCAGCTCTATAAGAGCAACAGAATTTAATCGGCAGAGCCACCCTACAGAAAGGTGTTACAATAGGGCTGTCCTCTTTGCAGCTACCCTCGCAGTGAATCAGAGAGGATCAACGCTCTTGTGAGTGAGAAGCGAGTAGAGAGTGCCCTCAAACAGATGGATGACATCACCTACCGCGTGCAGAGTGGGGAGTTCTGCGCTGATATCACAGCACTGAGGTGAGTGCATGAGCTAGGCTTCCATGGAAGGTCTGATTTTCTTAAGACCTTGCAGTTACTGCAAATGGATGACTGCAAAGTACTATAAGATGTGTCTACTGATCTATCTGGAAACTGAAGTAGCAGTCTTCAAGCTTCAACTGGGCTTCTCCCATCGTCCTTCTTTGAATCATACATTTACCAGGCAAGTGATGACCTTGTGGAATTCAAGGTCTTACTTTCCCCACAATGGTCAGTAATTTTACAATAATGAGACTGAAAAGGAAATTTGCAGAGGCAGCACACTACTATCCTGGTTGGGAAGGAGTGGTTGGGAAAGATGGGTCATCAGCATCTGTGTGCAAGATGGTCAGGACTGAAAAGGAAATTTGCAGAGGCAGCACACTACTATCCTGGTTGGGAAGGAGTGGTTGGGAAAGATGGGTCATCAGAATCTGTGTGCAAGATGGTCAGGACTGAAAAGGAAATTTGCAGAGGCAGCACACTACTATCCTGGTTGGGAAGGAGTGGTTGGGAAAGATGGGTCATCAGCATCTGTGTGCAAGATTGTCAGGACCGAAAAGGAAATTTGCAGAGGCAGCACACAACTTTCCAGGGTTCGAAGGAGTGGTTGGGAAAGATGGGTCATCAGCATCTGTGTGCAAGATGGTCAGGACTGAAAAGGAAATTTGCAGAGGCAGCACACAACTTTCCTGGGTGGGAAGGAGTGGTTGGGAAAGATGGGTCATTAGCATCTGTGTGCAAGATGGTCAGGACTGAATGTGCCTGACAAGGACCCTTGCAACTGTGATGACTGTTGGACCGTGTGACCTCTTTAAGGCTGAGATCAATGTCCAACTGATGAGTAGTTCCTGTCCTACTGTGTGTGTTCATGGCAGACAGCAGCTCCTGGAGCGGGAGCGGGGACTGGGCGAGGTGAGACGAGACATCCAGACGCTGGTGGAGGGACAGCTGCGGGGACTGCTGCAGAAGGCAGGCAGCCTGCAGACCACTCGTGTCCTGACGGGCGACTACAGTCTCAAGCTCATCCGCCAGGACTACTTCACCTCCAACCAGGACCAGGTAAACGTGGGTCCAAAGCAGTCAGCAAGCAGTCTTGCATCTGCCGTGCTCATTCTGGGTAACTTGGTCAATGCTCAGTATCTTCATGGCCATGAACTCATCTGCTCTTCAGTGGCTGAAGAGCTCTCAGGATCTGCTTTCAGAGGGCTGGCTTGAGCAGTCCCAAGCAACCTGTATGCCTGCTTGACGCAGTGCAGTTGGCCACAGCCAGTCAGTGCCCTTCCTGTCTGGCTTTAAGCCCCAGTACTGGCAGACTCGCTGACTCATGCGGTGCTGTAACCATGAACTCTTGTTCCTTGCTTTTTTTTTTGCAGTGACTTGCCTTCTAGTAAAATGTGAATCTTGGATTTGATGAATCCTTGCTTCCAACCTGTATTAGAAATGCTTCAGTTCCATTCTCTCTCTCAAATTACTGTTTCATATTTGTTTCTTCATAATCATGTTAAATTTATTCATTCCATGGGTTTCTCATCCTCGGGGTAGAATCTCCTGTCTTCCAAATTGCAGATATTTAGTAAGCAGCTCGCATGCATTCAAGGCTACAACAGCATTGTATCATGTGTGTTCACTCCCACTTGCCATCATATAATAACTTTGTTGATTGTTGTAATAAGTGTTCTGTAAGTTGACCAGTTGGCAATTTTTTTCCTTTTAGTATTCAGCAATACAAATTCATTCATTACTTATTTCAAAGTATACAGTTTGGAAGCCCAACAGTACACCTACACAGAGACCTTGACCCACAATTTTCAAAGAGCAGCTTGCCAGTATTTGCATGAGAATGGAATGGCATGCAGTCCAATATTTGCCCAATTCAACAGTCAGCCACAGCAAAGTCAGGCTGCCCAATGATGACTGTACAGTCTGCACCGTCTCAAGATTACAGTCTCTGTCTGCAGGTGATACAGCAGCTGGTGAGCCAGAGGGCGAGGAACGAGTTTCTGACCATGGCATACGAGGTTGAGGCCAGGGGTCACCGTGAGATGCACCGCCTGCTGTCAGCGCTGACCTTGCACCTGCAGGAACTTGGCGCCAGCTGGAACCTCCGCATGGTGGGTGTCCCCAGTGTGGTGGTGGTGGGTGGCCCCAGGTGGTGGTGGTGGGTGGCCCCAGTGTGGTGGTGGTGGGTGTCCCCAGTGTGGTGGTGGTGGGTGGCCCCAGTGTGGTGGTGGTGGGTGTCCCCAGTGTGGTGGTGGTGGGTGGCCCCAGTGTGGTGATGGTGGGTGGTCCCAGTGTGTTGGTGGTGGGTGTCCCCAGTGTGGTGGTGGTGGGTGTCCCCAGTGTGGTGGTGGTGGGTGGTCCCAGTGTGGTGGTGGTGGGTGTCCCCAGTGTGGTGGTGGTGGGTGGCCCCAGTGTGGTGGTGGTGGGTGGCCATAGTGTGGTGGTGGTGCGTGTCCCCAGAGTGGTGGTGGTGGGTGGCCATAGTGTGGTGGTGGTGGGTGTCCCCAGTGTGGTGGTGGTGGGTGGCCCCAGTGTGGTGGTGGTGGGTGTCCCCAGTGTGGTGGTGGTGGGTGTCCCCAGTGTGGTGGTGGTGGGTGTCCCCAGTGTGGTGGTGGTGGGTGGTCCCAGTGTGGTGGTGGTGGGTGTCCCCAGTGTGGTGGTGGTGGGTGTCCCCAGTGTGGTGGTGGTGGGTGGCCATAGTGTGGTGGTGGTGGGTGTCCCCAGTGTGGTGGTGGTGGGTGGCCCCAGTGTGTTGGTGGTGGGTGTCCCCAGTGTGGTGGTGGTGGGTGTCCCCAGTGTGGTGGTGGTGGGTGTCCCCAGTGTGGTGGTGGTGGGTGTCCCCAGTGTGGTGGTGGTGGGTGTCCCCAGTGTGGTGGTGGTGGGTGGCCATAGTGTGGTGGTGGTGGGTGTCCCCAGTGTGGTGGTGGTGGGTGGCCCCAGTGTGTTGGTGGTGGGTGTCCCCAGTGTGGTGGTGGTGGGTGGCCCCAGTGTGTTGGTGGTGGGTGTGCCCCAGTGTGGTGGTGGTGGGTGTCCCCAGTGTGGTGGTGGTGGGTGGTCCCAGTGTGGTGGTGGTGGGTGTCCCCAGTGTGGTGGTGGTGGGTGGTCCCAGTGTGGTGGTGGTGGGTGTCCCCAGTGTGGTGGTGGTAAGTGGCCATAGTGTGGTGGTGGTGGGTGTCCCCAGTGTGGTGGTGGTGGGTGTCCCCAGTGTGGTGGTGGTGGGTGTCCCCAGTGTGGTGGTGGTGGGTGGTCCCAGTGTGGTGGTGGTGGGTGTCCCCAGTGTGGTGGTGGTGGGTGTCCCCAGTGTGGTGGTGGTGGGTGGCCATAGTGTGGTGGTGGTGGGTGTCCCCAGTGTGGTGGTGGTGGGTGGCCCCAGTGTGTTGGTGGTGGGTGTCCCCAGTGTGGTGGTGGTGGGTGTCCCCAGTGTGGTGGTGGTGGGTGGTCCCAGTGTGGTGGTGGTGGGTGTCCCCAGTGTGGTGGTGGTGGGTGTCCCCAGTGTGTTGGTGGTGGGTGTCCCCAGTGTGGTGGTGGTGGGTGTCCCCAGTGTGGTGGTGGTGGGTGTCCCCAGTGTGGTGGTGGTGGGTGTCCCCAGTGTGGTGGTGGTGGGTGGCCATAGTGTGGTGGTGGTGGGTGTCCCCAGTGTGGTGGTGGTGGGTGTCCCCAGTGTGGTGGTGGTGGGTGGTCCCAGTGTGGTGGTGGTGGGTGGTCCCAGTGTGGTGGTGGTGGGTGTCCCCAGTGTGGTGGTGGTGGGTGTCCCCAGTGTGGTGGTGGTGGGTGGCCCCAGTGTGGTGGTGGTGGGTGGCCATAGTGTGGTGGTGGTGGGTGGCCCCAGTGTGGTGGTGGTGGGTGTCCCCAGTGTGGTGGTGGTGGGTGTCCCCAGTGTGGTGGTGGTGGGTGTCCCCAGTGTGGTGGTGGTGGGTGGCCCCAGTGTGGTGGTGGTGGGTGTCCCCAGTGTGGTGGTGGTGGGTGGCCCCAGTGTGGTGGTGGTGGGTGGCCCCAGTGTGGTGGTGGTGGGTGGCCCCAGTGTGGTGGTGGTGGGTGTCCCCAGTGTGGTGGTGGTGGGTGTCCCCAGTGTGGTGGTGGTGGGTGGCCCCAGTGTGGTGGTGGTGGGTGGTCCCAGTGTGGTGGTGGTGGGTGGCCCCAGTGTGGTGGTGGTGGGTGGCCCCAGTGTGGTGGTGGTGGGTGGCCATAGTGTGGTGGTGGTGGGTGGCCATAGTGTAGTGGTGGTGGGTGTCCCCAGTGTGGTGGTGGTGGGTGTCCCCAGTGTGGTGGTGGTGGGTGGCCCCAGTGTGGTGGTGGTGGGTGTCCCCAGTGTGGTGGTGGTGGGTGTCCCCAGTGTGGTGGTGGTGGGTGGTCCCAGTGTGGTGGTGGTGGGTGGCCCCAGTGTGGTGGTGTTGGGTGTCCCCAGTGTGGTGGTGGTGGGTAGCCCCAGTGTGGTGGTGGTGGGTGGTCCCAGTGTGGTGGTGGTTGTGAAGTAGGAGTGGCACTGATAATGTAGCCTTGGAGTCACCTGCTTATGACAGAGGCTGTGATGATGTATGTGTTGTTGGAATCAAAGATATAGTTGTTGTCAGTTGAAGACAAACTTTTGTTGTTGTTGATATACGGCATCGGTAATGACAGTAACAGTTCAGGTAGTAATTGCTGTAATGAGATTTTATGCTTTCCTTGTAACACATTTAGAAGGAGTAAATATGAATAAATCATGAGTGTATCATTCACTACAAGTACAAATTATCTACCATCAGCAGATAATAGAAATGGTTCTGTTTGTTTATGATACAGTTCACTCGAAATCAAGACATTGTGCTGAAACTTTGTCCGCTGTATTCCTACCTAAACTGTTACATGGAAAGTATTGTTTGCCATAAGTCTGTGACAAACTTCAGTGTCTGTGGCATTTACAGCACACAATGGATAACCCAGCATTCAGTCTGTCCCGGTACCAGCGCAGCACCGTCGACACTCGCAACAAGTCCACCGCCAGACTCCACGAGATGCTGTGTGAGTGCTTGGACTGCCTGCATGCAGATCCTTCTAGGGGAAGCGCACCGCTCACAAAAAAACAAACAGCAGTGTGTACTTTGGGAATATAAATTCTTGTGTTAGATGAGCTAATGGAAGGATGTTGATAAGACACATGAATATAAAAATGTAATGCAAAGGGTTTTAGTTCTGTGCTAGGAACTCAAGATTTAATGCAATATTCAAAGACCCTAACGGCAATATGCATACACATGCCTGTATGTACACTCATGTATATGTATGTAGTTGCATGATCCTAAAAGCTTACATGCTTCACCCACAAATGCATACATTTGCAGTTTACCTCCACTTGAACTTGCACTGTGCATGACACAGTTTTGAAGGGAAAGCACATCCTTTACTTCAACTTAATTGAGCTGCTGTCACCTTTATTCATGTACATGCAAGGGAAGAAAAACACACCACACATGTAAAATGTGCAGAATTGTGAGTGACCTGACCACACAAGTTGCTGTGCCTTTCAGTGGAGCCAGGGAGCGAGGATCGACACCGCCTGTTCCTGGCCTACGGCGACCTGGTGTCTGGCGCTGCCCATCTACAGCAGAGCTGCCAGGCCTCCATGTCTCGTCTCCAGTCGGCACTGTCCTCCAACAACGACAAGCTCTCCCAGCTGTATGTCTGCGTGTGGTGTGTGCGTGTTGTGTGCAAGTATATATGTGTGTGTGTGTGCATGTTGTGTGTGTGGTGTGTGTGTGCATGTTGTGTGGGTGCATGTGTGTGTGTGCATGTGTGTGTGTGCGGGGGGGGGGGTGTGTGTGGTGTATGCACATTTGCACCTGCAAGCCACCCCCCCCATATTCCTGTGTGTGTTTGCATGTGTCTGTGTGTGTGTGTGCATGTCTGCATATCTGTCACTGCCCATCTGTTTGTCCATCAACTTGTCATTTTTGGCATCAATTGACCTGGCTGCTGTTTGGCTTGTGCAATGCAAGACTATCAAACAAAAGTGTATAGCATTGGCATTTTATATCGTTGTGAGAGCAGTACTGCTGTTGTGTAGTGTGGCATCTTAGTGGATTGGTTGACATGTTCTCTTACCTGGTCTACAGTCAATACGGTGATGGGAGAATGTGTCAGGAAGGAATAGAATTTGCTTGTTTAGTCATTAACTTGATTAGACTTGCTGCATCGTTTTGGAAGAAAGTGAGGGTAAACTCTCGGACTGGGAGGAAAGATTACAACTCGATAGATTAGTTTACACCCCTAAGAGCATTTCTCACCATGTATTTCAGGGTCTTTGAAGGGCCATGACACTAACTGAATGGATCTCTTTCCCTTCAAGATTATCCTATTTAAAGTCTGCCTCCTGTAGGTTCTCTTGCAACCATTGTTCAAGTGATTCCCATTGTCTGACTGCAGGGATCGAGACCTGAAAGTTTGTGAGGAAGCGGTGTATGCTGACTCCACGACAGTGGGTGGTCTGCCTGAAATGACCCCACGTCCTGTCGGGGAGAAGCTGGCTGAGCTGAAGTCTGTCTTGGAGAAAGCTGAGGCTGCTGTGACAGAAGTCATCAAAGACATCAACAAGAAGAAAAAGGTAAGTGTTTGAAGGGATGGTATTGGTGCATTCATTGGATGCACTTCTTTAGTTATGTCAGCAGGTCTGCTCAAGCTACAGAATGATTATGTTCTGATGGTTTTCTAGGTACATGTATAATTCCCTCCCTCTCTCTCTCTCTCTCTCTCTCTCTCTCTCCCTCTCTCTCTCTCTCTCTCTCTCTCTCTCACCCTCCCCCCCCTCTCTCTCTCCCTCCCCCCCCCTCCCTCTCTCCTCCCTCTTCCTCCTCTCCCCCCCCCCTTTCTCTCCCTCCCTTCTCTCCCCCCTCCCCCTCTCTCTCTTCTTCCTCTCCCCTCTCCCCCCTCTCTCTCTTCTTCCTCTCCCCCCTCTCCCTCCCTCTTCTCTCTCCCCCCTCTTTCCCCCCCCCCTCCTCTTTCTCCCCCTCCCCTCCTCTTTCTCCCCCCCCCCCTCTCCCCCCCCCCTCCTCCTGTGGGTTAGGGATAATAATTGACCCATCGTGTCTACATACGGGATTCATAAGAGGCGAATAACTAGGGACACCATCACTTGCTTTGCGTTTACTCTAAACTGTTCGAGTGATTTTTGTGCTTAATGGCCTTCTCTCTCTCTCCCTCTCTCTCTCTCTCTCCCTCCCTCCCCCTCTTTCGTTGCCTGTGGCATTGACTGTTGCTCGTCCTTCAGCTGCTGCAGGGAGATCCGCTGCTGATGAGGGAGAGGAACCTCTACAAGTATTTCTTCACCAACCCTGACCAGCTGCGGAGGGAGATGGACAGCCTGGCGGCACAGATTGAGGCAGGAAAAGTCAAGTGATGAGGGTCAAGGTCTTGAGGTGGCTGCTGGTGCTATGTTGCCAGATTGTCTTGTGGCCAAGAGTTTGCAGTGCTTATTTTTTTACCTCTTGTGTAATTGGTCAGTGAACATACGTATGAGGGATGGAAGTGCTATTTGGGTTGGCTCAGATGGGGGGGAGGGAGGGGGGGAGGGAGTCTATGTGAGAATAGAAAATGTTTGTGGACATGCATGTTTGTCTAATAACATAATTATAACAAAAAGAATATGATAGCATCTCTCATTTACATGACTTTTATTTGTGAATAGTGTACTGAAAGCAATATGAACTTCCTTGCCATGAAAATGAAACGAGACATTAACATCAAAGATTACTATATACATGTTTCAGAATCTTGAGAAGGCTTTCATGGAATCTTAAAGTTAAAGTTGAATAATGAAAAAAGATTCAAATGGGAGAAAATTGACTTTGTACAATGTGCTGTTCTCAAAGGCAGGGACCAAAATATTACTTGTCAATTGCTTGCTTTGCTCGAGAGAAAGGGGTCTTGACTGCAAGCTAGGGGATGCATTGCTACCCTACTTGAAAAGCGGTGCAGTGGGGGGAAAGTGGTTTGAGACTCCGACTTGACTGATAAGTTGTGTAAAACTGCTTACCTTGACTTCAGTGCAATCATGGACATGTCCACTACTTGGTCATGGGGAAGAAAGTAGTTGAGTGTGTGTGTGTGTGTGTGTGTGTGTGTGTGTGTGTGTACGTGCATGTGATTTACAATTCTTTTGGGTGTGGTGAAATGCATGTGGAATTTTGGAAACCATATTTATTGACTTATGCCGAGCATTGTTGTCATGTGTTGAATTGGAAGTGGTGACTAAATGACATTGGACTTATTAAAGGAATGGCTTCCGACAATGTTTCTTTATTCCAGTAATTAAATGTGCAACTCATTCTTGTTGAGGACTACAAGTTGCACTTGCAAGGGCTGTTACGGCCATGCATAGGAGCTGTGTGGTGTCCACTTGTTGCATGACCCACTCCATGTTTACTTTCCTAACAGCTTGCTCTCTGTTGAACAACAAAGGATAAAGTCCTCTCTTCCAAGATTATTGTGTCAAATATTGCTCTGAGAATAATGAACTTGTGCCTAAGTGGATAGAGCAGGAGTGATAGTGAATGAACATGTGCCTAAGTGGATAGAGCAAGAGTGGTAGTAAATGAACATGTGCCTAGTGGATAGAGCAAGAGTGATAGTGAATGAACAAGTGCCTAGTGGATAGAGCAAGAGTGATAGTGAATGAACATGTGCCTAAGTGGATAGAGCAAGAGTGGTAGTAAATGAACATGTGCCTAGTGGATAGAGCAAGAGTGATAGTGAATGAACAAGTGCCTAGTGGATAGAGCAAGAGTGGTAGTGAATGAACATGTGTCTAGTGGATAGAGCAAGAGTGGTAGTGAATGAACATGTGGATAGAGCAAGAGTGGTAGTGAATGAACATGTGCCTAGTGGATAGAGCAAGAGTGGTCGTGAATGAACATGTGCCTAGTGTATAGAGCAAGAGTGGTTGTGAATGAACATGTGCCTAGTGGATAGAGCAAGAGTGGTAGTGAATGAACATGTGTCTAGTGGATAGAGCAAGAGTGGTAGTGAATGAACATGTGCGTAAGTGGACAGAGCAAGAGTGGTAGTGAATGAACATGTGCGTAAGTGGACAGAGCAAGAGTGGTAGTGAATGAACTTGTGCCTAAGTGGACAGAGCAAGAGTGGTAGTGAATGAACATGTGCCTAGTGGATAGAGCAAGAGTGGTAGTGAATGAACTTGTGCCTAAGTGGATAGAGCAAGAGTGGTAGTGAATGAACTTGTGCCTAAGTGGATAGAGCAGGAGTGATAGTGAATGAACTTGTGCCTAAGTGGATAGAGCAAGAGTGGTAGTGAATGAACATGTGCCTAAGTGGATAGAGCAAGAGTGGTAGTGAATGAACATATGCGTAAGTGGATAGAGCAAGAGTGGCAGTGAATGAACATGTGCCTAGTGGATAGAGCAAGAGTGGTAGTGAATGAACATGTGCCTAAGTGGATAGAGCAAGAGTGGTAGTAAATGAACTTTTGCCTAAGTGGATAGAGCAAGAGTGGTAGTGAATGAACTTGTGCCTAAGTGGATAGAGCAAGAGTGGTAGTTAATGAACTTGTGCCTAAGTGGATAGAGCAAGAGTGGTAGTGAATGAACATGTGTGTAAGTGGATAGAGCAAGAGTGGTAGTGAACGAACATGTGCCTAGTGGGTAGAGCAAGAGTGGTAGTGAACGAACAAGTGCCTAGTGGGTAGAGCAAGAGTGGTAGTGAATGAACATGTGCCTAAGTGGACAGAGCAAGAGTGGTAGTGAATGAACATGTGCCTAAGTGGATAGAGCAAGAGTGGGAGTGAACGAACATGTGCCTAAGTTGTTGATAGAGCAAGAGTGGTAGTGAATGAATATGTGCGTAAGTGGATAGAACAAGAGTGGTAGTGAACGAACAAATGCGTAAGCGGATAGAGCATGAGTGGTAGTGAATGAACATGTGCGTAAGTGGATAGAGCAAGAGTGGTAGTGAATGAACATGTGTGTAAGTGGATAGAGCAAGAGTGGTAGTGAATGAACAAGTGCTCAAGTGGATAGAGCAAGAGTGGTAGTGAATGAACATGTGTGTAAATGGATAGAGCAAGAGTGGTAGTGAATGAACAAGTGCTCAAGTGGATAGAACAAGAGTGGTAGTGAATGAACTTGTGCCTAAGTCAGTAAGTGGATAGAACAAGAGTGGTAGTGAATGAACATATGCGTAAGTGGATAGAGCAAGAGTGGTAGTAAATGAACATGTGCCTAAGTGGATAGAGCAAGAGTGGTAGTGAATGAACAAATGCCTAAGTGGATAGAGCAAGAGTGGTAGTGAATGAACTTGTGCCTAAGTGGATAGAGCAAGAGTGGGAGTGAACGAACATGTGCCTAGTGGATAGAGCAAGAGTGGTAGTGAATGAACATATGCGTAAGTGGATAGAGCAAGAGTGGTAGTGAATGAACATGTGTGTAAGTGGATAGAGCAAGAGTGGTAGTGAATGAACATGTGCCTAGTGGATAGAGCAAGAGTGGTTGTGAATGAACTTGTGCCTAGTGGATAGAGCAAGAGTGGTAGTGAATGAACATATGTGTAAGTGGATAGAGCAAGAGTGGTAGTGAACGAACAAATGCCTAGTGGATAGAGCAAGAGTGGTAGTGAATGAACATGTGCCTAGTGGATAGAGCAAGAGTGGTAGTGAATGAACATGTGCCTAAGTGGACAGAGCAAGAGTGGTAGTGAATGAACATGTGCCTAAGTGGATAGAGCAAGAGTGGTAGTGAATGAACTTGTGCCTAGTGGATAGAGCAAGAGTGGTAGTGAATGAACATGTGTCTAGTGGATAGAGCAAGAGTGGTAGTGAATGAACATGTGGATAGAGCAAGAGTGGTAGTGAATGAATGGCAGTATGAGTCAGGCCATTCCTTTTCCTTTGCCTCCTTGATGGTTGGCAATCCGTGACATGTCAAAACAGAACATTCTAAGGCTTTTGAAAATTGAAGGCCAACATCAACTGCAGCTCCTGGCGCATCCTGACGAACAGTCAAAAAGTATTAGTTTGGAAGAATTTTGGTGGGCAGAACTAGAAGCAGTTTGGAAGAATGTTGGCGAGTAGAAGCAGTTGTTTGGAGAATCTTTGTTGAAAAGTTGCTGCCAATCCACAACATTAAATAAGACATGAAGTACTGCATCATTTATTAGTATACCTCTACACTCAGTGGTTTCACAAGGACAAGGGGCTACTATTCCAGTGCAGTAGCTACTCTATGGACATCTGGCAGTGCTCTCCCCTGTTTTCATTTGGTGTGACGGGGTCGCACAACTATCATACACATTAATCTGGGCTCCATGCATTATGTACACCAACAACAGAACTCCCATTCAGTGTTCCCAACAAAAATGACATCACCTGGATTGGAACAACACCATCACTGGAATGTCTGCACATTGTTTTGATCAACAAATTAATCATGATGCCATGAAAGCATCAACAACATAAATCAAAAACAAGTCATTCAGATGCTGTTGGGAGAAATCATTTACCCCTAAGTAGATCTGTACAACAAACAGCACAAAAACTTGGCTCCCACAACCAAATGAGCAGAAATTGCATGCACTGACTATCACAGTTGGTGAACAAAGCCGGACGAAACCACTGGCCAGTCATCCAAACATGAGCAACGTCTGCTCGTGTGATATGTCTCGTCCATCTGGCTTTCAAATCACTTCAGAGGCTCAGACCCTGGTGCACTGGACTTCATACAATGAGTGTGCTCTGCTCTTCCCCAACTTGTGGCAGGCTCGGCACTGAACACAGAAGCAGAGAGACTAGATGCTGAAGTAAAACATACGACACTCAATGAGGGTAGGAGAAGGGAAAGCTGATCATATGCAGGACAGAAATGAGAAATGGATCAGCAGAAAGACATCAGAACTAGTGCAAATGCACTATACTGATGACTAAATAAGAGATACAAATGCAGCGTGTGTCATGACGCAAGTACTCTTGTGACAATAGTTGGCTACCAAAAGTATCAAGTTCTCTAGCCATTTGATCATCATCTAGTCTCCTGATTCATGTGCTACACAGTGAACTAGTGAACCTAGACCAAGACATGCCAAAGAGACTAACGATCTACTAAACGTTCAACAGCCTGATATATTTCTCACTCAAAAGTTGTAACTTGGACACCTATCATTTACTGATAATCTACTAACTTCCCTACCATTAGCAATGACGGCGATTCCATGAAGTCAAAGGAGCATGGCAGTATTAAATGTGTTTCAGCTTCCATGATCAGCATGAAGTTAATGTTCTTACAAATTAATCCCACCTAAGAAAATCTTACAATCACAATGATCAAATCTCCACATAGATGAACTTTGAACTTCATCTCAGAGAAATGTCTTCACAGGCAACATAGCAGCTGTCCATCACTGCAATGGACTGTTCAAATCTGATGAATGATGCAGCTCATCATTAGCATTCCTGTTATGTAGATGGCTAAAAAGCATCACAAGACCTAATAAAAATTTGGCCCACTCATTACCCCATGAAACATCCCCTGTATGACAAGTGACATCAAGTTTTGTTTACAGTTGCATACAACAGATCAGCAAAACAAAATGCATTTTATCAGCACGCGGCCTCTGAGGAGGACTGCACAAATGACTGGCTATCCATGACGTCAGTGGCCATGGGATGGTGCGTGCAGAGACCACCCACGAGAGTGAGAACAGTAGGAGAATGAAGGCAAATAAAACAGTGACGTAGCATTGGCCACCAATGCCAGGAACAGAGGGCATTGTCATATCAGAGCCAGTTTCTCAAACCTGGGTCAGAGGAAGGAATTCAAACACAAAGCAACAGCTGCAGATACTGCCATCAGGCTGTGTTCACTTGTACAGGCAGTAGTAAGAAAATAAGCTAGCAGTTTTTGATCTGTTGAAGAAACATGACACAACACTTCTTGTTGAACTTCACCCTAAAACTCTTCAATCCCTGGCATTTCTGCTAAGTGGAAATTATCGTTAGGTGATGCGCACCGATTCAAGAAGAGTTGTATTTGCTTGGTTGGCAATGCGCCCACCAATCTGTGCAGGGTGCCATCAGGCAACCAGTCCCCAGTCGGGGTAGTCGAGTTGGGAGAATATTTGCAGTGGGATTTCACAGCTTTGTGACTTCAGCAGCTGAGAACAAAATGCCGAGACATTTCGTTTTCCTTAGAAATGTGCATTCTTCATTAATATTGATATGTATATCTTGTGGATGGAAAATGTGGTCACTGATTGTGGCCAATTTCAAAGATATGATTGCTGAGAGAAGAACATTTAGTTTTTTTAATGTGTCCATCATGATGACATAAACGCTTTTTCAATTAATACTGTGGCACGTTATCTCTTGGAATGCATTGAAACTTTTCATTTTGTGACATTACTGGTAATACTTGGTGGAAAACCCAAGCCTCTTCAGTGATGTTTCTAAGTCCAAAACAAGTTCAAAACACTCAGTACTGTAAGTGGACAATTGATAGTAAAAAGCTACTTCATTGAACCTAACTATTGTGAATATTTCTGCATGTCTTGACTACCACTGCTAGTTCAAATGCTATATGATTCCTCTAAAACAATACAGACCGTCATAGGGGCTAAACAGATTCCTAGATCGACGCAATGTCCACGCCCTCTGTGTCTACAAAGTATCTACTTCTTACAATCAGGGTCATAATCTCGCTTGAGGGTTTCCCCCTAAAAGACAACAGCATCCATCTACAGAGGTCGCCAAATCTGGAGCATTGCACTGTCAAAGAGTTCACATCACACAACCGTGTCGCTTCCAAGGCTGCTGCGTCTTTGAGACAGACAACAATGAGGCTGCAGCAGCAGGAGGAGGAGAGGCAGCCGCTAGAGTCGGGTCCTCCGTCATGAGTAGAGCGACTTCATCCCCTCCTCCTCAAACTGTGCCCAGGCATCGTTCAGCTCCATGAAGATCAACTTGGCCAAGGCCTCATGTGGGGACCCGTTCAGCTGTAGGAGAGATGTGCAACATCCTATCCTTTAACATTCCGTAATGCTATGCCGTCTTTCCTGTCATTCCCATACCACCCTTCGCTGCCCAGTGCAGACCTGTTTACCCCAAAAAACCCTTATGCGGAAGATTTGATAAATAACCAGAAAAATGCGGAAGGTTTTGATCTTCAAGAGGAAGATTCTTGTTCACACATTATCATACCAAAATGAAAAGAAAAACACACTCACCGTTTTATGAACTAGCAATTTCCTTAACTGAAGCCTCCATAGAATGGAAGAAAGAGTCACGAAAATTAGGTACAAAATTTGTCACTGTCAAAGCACAATCACCAGTTTTTTTCACACTTGTCTTGGTCAGAAAGGATTCACACATACACACACACTCTCTCTTCACACACACACACACACACACATCACTGGAATGGCTTCAGTTCATTTGTTGAGGCTCAAGTAGTAAGCACTCTTGAGCTGCTTCAGGGTAGCATCATCAAAATGGCTTACTTGCAGCAATTTTTGAGTCCGGAAACATTTCCTTGAAGAGCTTGGTGAGGTAGTCAGCAGAAGAGAGAGACAGGTTGCTGTTGGCGATCAATTGGCACATCAGTGCCTCGGCTCTGATAACCCCGAACTTGGACTCCGATGATGTGGAACTAGAAGTGGAGGGGCCTTGGAAAAACTCTGTAATCTACGGTGCTTTGGCCCTTTCCTTCACAGTTTTTTCCCTCTCCTTGTGCATTGCTGTTTTAACGTGCCGATCGCAATCGTTTCTTCCCCCATGACTGATTCGGAAGTGGCTTTCGCAAACCTGACAAAAAGCATGTGTGGGGCTGAAATCCTTTGACTTGCACAAAGATGGAAAGGAGGTTTGATACTCTGGCCTCCATTTCTGCACGTATCGCTTTTTAGCAACGACTTTCGAAGTTGGTGGGCCATCTTCGCACTCGTCGTCCGTTTCGTGGTTTCTCTTGTGGCCAGACATGCTTTCAAAATTTTGCACGTGAGAAGCTTGCAAAATTTCGCACGTGAGAAGCTTGCAAGAACTTTCTCCGATGCATTTCCGATACGGCTCAGTGCGTTGCGAATTCTCATTGGCCCAATTTAAACAAAGAGCCAATCAGAAACGACCTTACATTCGTGACGCGAAAGGGAAGTTATTTGCACGCCGGTCGTGCCGATGATAAGAACAAACAAATCAACAATTGCAACCAGCGAAGCTATCCGCACGGCCGTCGTGCAAACAACCACCCTTTCGATTTTTTTCAGCGAAATATCGGCCGCGGAAGATTTTATTTTACGTCCGTAAAAGCGGAGACTCGGACTCAAAATCGGAAGATTTCCGCAAATTGCGGAAGGGTAAACAGGTCTGCCAGTGGTGCAGAGTACCTCTCCAGCGTAAGGACTCTAACTCATTTCTACATTTAGCAGTTTTGTGGAGAACAAATGGCAGCACTGCCCCAAGGTTGTTACTTGATCAGCACTTTCACATCTCCCCCATTCATAGTGTTCATACCATTGTGAAATCCAGATAACATTTCTGATATGTACGTGTTCTGCAAAACAGCTATGCAAGCGAATTCAGAAAAGGGTTTGAAATATTTGGAAGTTGAGAACTTCAACCCGTCTACAACTGTTCCCATCAAATGACAAAAACCACATATGCTATATATAAAAAAACACAGAAAAAACCATTTGCCATAAACTTAAATGGTATTCTACATATCTTTCACACTATGCAGTACAAGATTATTAAAAAGCACCAGTCTCTAGCTATAAAGACCCACAAAAAAGGGTGGGTGGGTATGTGTTAAATATGATAATTAAGACAATCAACATCACATCTTCTTCAGCTTACCTTGTCTGGGTGGACAGACAGGACAGCCTTTCGGTAGACCTTCTTCACCTGGTCAGCTGTGACCAGCTCATGCATGCCCACCTGCCTCCAGCGTTGCTCTTCTTCCCAAAGGACCTTGTCCAGGGAGCACAGCAGTGCCCGGATGTTCTTCTCCTTGCCTGCAATCCACTCCATCACCTGGTCAACAAAGCACGTAATGAACGCATTTAATCCCTGCATCCCACACCACTGATGACGACAATGACAGCAGCAAATGACAGCAACCTCTTTGTTTGGCCATCGTGGTTATCAAGATAAAATATTTCTGACTTTCAGAATCTTTTCAAACTCTGGCAATCATTTCAGAAGTCTACTTTATTCAGTATCCCTTTACCAAATAAGCTCATTAACTTGACAACAGAGTAAGTACCTTACAAGACTTTGTGCATGACACATAAACTTTTTTTTAAAAGGTTTTTTCTCATCATCTTGACCTGTCTTGAATCCGACACCAGCTGATGCATATCAGTACATAATTCTATGCATAATTCGACACACAAATCAACACATGATTGGACAGACTGCCACGAGAGGTGCAAGCTTGCCTTCAGTTTGTCGGGGTCCATCTCCTTGGCCAGCTGACCCTTCTTCATGGCGCCCAGCGTCCTGTTCTCCTCCTCCTTCTTGCTGAAGGCATGGTCGCCCAGCAGGTCCTCAAACGCATTTTGCGACACTTTGGGCTTGGGGCCTGGCAAACACCGTTGCAGACTTACATGAGTTTCCTGACATGGCACGGGACAAGGACAAGAATCCAGCTCTTCAGAGCGTGCTCCTCTACCAGTTCTGTCACAACCTGGCAGTGGCCTCTCGCATTTACACAAGATGTTACTGATAACAATATTTTGTCTTTAAAACTGTCTATGTTGACTCTGAAATGGTGTGTGTGTGTCTGTGTGTGTGTCTATGTGTGTGTGCATGCATGCATGCATGAATGTGTGCAAATATGTGTGTATTTATAAAAAACATTATCAGAAAACCTCAATCCACAGCTTTAAAAAGAAGTGAAAAAAAAAGACTGTACATTTTGCAGCCTAAAACTAAAGTCTGTGCAACATAACAGACTGCTGTAGTGTTTTCCTGTCACACACACATCTGTACAGCACACAAGTTGTATCTTTTAGACAAAAGGAAACAGCCAATTCCATAATGATTTAACCTGCACGTGCAAGCACAGAAGACTCTTGACAAACAAACGACTGTTTAGCTCCCTTCAACAAAATAAACAGCCTTCAATTTCAAACAAAAATGCCAGATCTGCATCATAAGGCACATAATCTTTAAAAAAATCTTAATTTGTTTAAAAATAAAACAAATTCAAATTTTGGAATCCCTTCCACTAATGGGCCACACAAGTGGACTTGTCCACAGCATCTGATTGGCCGAGTTTTTACAGAGCCGATATGCCTTGACGACTGCTGCAAATATGATATTCATTGTAACTCAATTCAGTTGAAAGCACATCGTGTGCACCAGTTTGTCAATTATTCAAACTTTATTGTCATTCTGTGGGCAGGACCACCATCCAAGATTGCGTATGTGAGCTGGTGAGCACGTTTCTGTGTGGGAGTCACTGCAAAGATAAACGACTAACATCTCACCCCTTTCCTCGGATGAGTCCACTTGTGTGGGAGTCACTGCAAAGATAAACGACCAACATCTCACCCCTTTCCTCGGGTGAGTCCACTAGTGTGGCCCATTACTGGAAGGGATTCCCAAATGACAGTCTAATACTGCATAGTGAAACAATGAATTTGATTTTAAATGTACTATCCATATAAGGCTTTGTAAGCCAAATCTGAAAAATGTCAACTTGTTGAAGATAAAAAGCTTAGCAAAACACCACACAGAAAACTTCGGACTCCTGTACCAAAGCTGTATCTGGTTCCACGGTCTTCTCTACTGCCAATGACGCTGGTGTAGTTGGGTTTGGACTTGGCTTGTGCAGACTGAGACTGCTGCTGCTGCTGCTGCTGGGGTCGTGCCTGGGGCTGCGATGGCTGGTGGATGGGTGACCCCTGACCTTTTGACTGCCAACCTGATGTGCCTGAAAAATTCCAGCCAGATCCTGATGACGGAGTCCAATGAAAAATACAAAACATTAACTTGCTAATTCATGTTGCATTCTGTCACATTTGTGAAAGAAGACCGAGTTGATGTTTGCACACTTTCTGTCGACGGCAATCTCAAAACTAAATCAGAAATAGTTCAACAGTTCACATCAGAAATACAAACCATTTTCCTTTTTCATGTAAAAAGACAAGCAAGCAAGCAGACCACCAACAACAACAACAAAAATCATTGTAACCCTTTCCAATTCAGTAGGCCCAACTTGGGCAAAAAGCTATCCGTTAATAAGACCCAACTCCTTGGGGGGTGCATCCATTTCACGTGTTCATCAACTTGGGTCTTAGCATGGGAATGGTCAGTGTCGGTCCACTCTGGAATTTCCATTTGAGATCATCTTGCTATTTTTTAATGCTAATTCCCCCTGAGGGAGTTGGAAGGAACACATTCGTCAACAACCATACAATGATCTTGATTTCTTCTCTTTCATTCAGAACAGTGGAAAAAAATCCCACCAACAAATTATCTTTTGGCTCATTCTGCAGATTCACAACATCGTTCCAAGTTTTCTAAACCTGCACTGTCACCCAATGAATCGTGCAAGACCCACTGTAGCAGTCACAGCACACTGATCCAAGGTCAAAGGCAAGGAGGGCACCCAAGGTCAAAGGCAAGGGGGCACCCAAGGTCAAAGGCAAGGGGGCACCCAAGGTCAAAGGCAAGGGGGGCACCCAAGGTCAAAGGCAATGGGGGCACCCCAAGGTCAAAGGCAAGGGGGGCACCTCAAGGTCAAAGGCAAGGGGGCACCCAAGGTCAAATGCAAGGGGGGCACCCCAAGTCAAAGGCAAGGGGCACCCCAAGGTCAAAAGCAAGGGGGGCACCCAAGGTCAAAAGCAAGGGGGGCACCCAAGGTCAAAGGCAGGGGGGCACCCCAAGGTCAAAGGCAAGGGGGGCACCCAAGGTCAAAGGCAAGAGGGGACACCCAAGGTCAAAGGCAAGGGGGGCACCCAATGTCAAAGCAATGGGGGTACCCAAGGTCAAAGGCAAGAGGGGACACCCAAGGTCAAAGGCAAGGGGGGGCACCCAAGCTCACCAGACATGCCTGTGCCAAATGAGGGAGAAGCTCGATTCTGGTTGCCACCACTTGGCATGGCACCCATGACAGGGGAACTGCCCTGGCTGCCGCCCCCAATCGAGTTGTAACTGCTGCTGGATTTCAAGCTACCCAAGCCTCCTGCAGCACACAATACATGATGCATATCACAACACATAGCCAAACCAGCTCATCCCAGCACTTGGGACAACACAGCTAATCACAGCTTTCAGCACAATACAACTCATCACAGCATTCAGAACAATACAGCTCATCACAGCAAAATACAGCTCATCACGGCATTGAACAGCTCATCACAACACCAACGACAATGCAGCTTCATCATAGCACAATACAGCTCATCACATCACACAATATATTAAACTCATCACAGCATTCAGAACAATACAGCTCATCACAGCACAATACAGCTCATCACGGCATTGAACAGCTCATCACAACACCAAGCACAATACAGCTTCATCACAGCACAATTCAGCTCATCACAGCATAATACAGCTTATCATAGCACAATACAGCTCAATACAGCACAATACAGCTCATCACAATTTTCATCATACAATTCTTGATGACAAAGTACAGTTCATCACAGCACTCAAAGCAATACAGCTAATCACAACACACAGGACAATACAGCTCATCACAGCACAATACAGTGCATCACAGCATTCAGGACAGTGTAGTTTATCATTCTGGACAGTGTGGTTCATTACAGTATCCATGATGATACAGTTTGCCACAGCACAATACAACTAATCACAGCACTCAGGACAATATAACTATTAACATTCAGCACTATACAGCTCATCACAGCACTCGGGACAATACAGCTGCAGCATCTCACAGCAACAAATAAAAACAGCTCATCACAGCACACTGCACCATACAGCTCATCACATTGAAATACAACTCAAGACAGCACAATACAGCTCAACCCAGCACAACACAGCACAATACAGCTCAACCCAGCATAACACAGCACAATACAGCTCAATACAGCTTAACACAGCACAGCATGGATCAGGCCTGGGAGACCAAACAATCAGGAAAGTGGGGGATCCACACAAACCAAATTATAAACATAAATATTTCACAATTTTAAAACATTTCTTCATACAGTTGCACTTTAGCAACAACACGAAGGACAATGATGATGATAACAACTACTATAGCCTTTGTAGGGGCCTTTAACCAGGTGTATTTTTATAGGTTGCAGCACCAAAGACTCAGGATATTGCAAATTAATGTGTACACATTAAAACAATTAATGACATGTTCTTCTGTCTGCCTGCCTGCCAGCCCGCATGTACACTCACCCCCCCCCCCCCCCCTCTCTCTCTCTCTCTCTCTCTCTCTCTCTCTCTCTCTCTCTCTCTCTTGGTCTGGTCTGGTCTGGTCCTGTCGTCGATCCGTCCGTTTCTGTCTGTCCATCTGTTCGTGTCTCCTCTCACTCACTCACACACACATGCACGCGCACACAGATACACACACACAAACACACACATTTACCTAAAATATTGTCTCTTATCATTAACATCATAAACAGAGTTGGTCCTGACAGGACACACTACTTACCCAGGTCTGCGAAGGGGTCAGCCTTGGGCACAGGAGGAATGCCCTGGCCCGCCTGGTTCAGGTTGGAACCAGAGCTATGGCTTTTGTGGATGGGGACAGACGATCGAAGGCCTGAGCTCTGCTGGATGTTGCTGGCGTCCCAGTTGCCCAGAAGGTCCGAGTCCCCATTGGCATCACCCGTGGATCCAGACCCAGTCCCCGACTCCATAAACTGGAAAAAGTCGTCATTTGTGCCACGACCTCCACCAGATTTCTCCTGCCCAGCAGCTCTCTGTGAAGAAGCATTAGCTCCTCCAGATGAAGTTGTCAAACCACCAAACGGATCAAAGGAATTGGATTTCTGGGAGCCATTGCTCCCACCCATGTTTTGGAATGGGTCAAAAGTGTCTTGGAGCTTGGCGCTTCTACCGGCACTGGCAGGCATCTGCATGAAGTTGCCAAAGTCTCCAAAAGCATCACTCTGTTTCTGAGCAGCAGATGCTTTGCCTGCTGAGCTCTGGCTTGGGGCAGAGCCCTCTGACAGGAGGTCAAAGTTTGTGGGGTCTGACCCTAGGTTCAGCAGGTCAAGCTCCTCAGCTGCTGAACTGGCAGTGGTTTGCTCAGACTGGCCCAGGTTGAACAGGTCGACATCATCACCGCCAGCTGGTTTTGAATTGGATGGCGGTGCACCAAAGTCTGCATCAAAGAAGTTGACATTGGGACTGGGGCTGGGCTGGCGCTGCGGCGTCCCATTGGCCGAGCCGTCTCCTTTCATCCACGAGAAGCCTCCGCTCTCCTTGGCCAGAGCATTGAAGTCATCCTCACTGTCGCTGTCCAAAAGGCTGTGTCCCGCCTCGGAGGTCTCGGCAGCTGTGGGTCTGTCCTGGGGCTCCTGACTGGCTGTCTGCCACTCCAGCATGTCAAAGAAGCTGCTACGCCCCACTGTCTTGGTGCTAGGCTCCTGTCTTCGAGGGGGCTGGGGGGAACGTTGGGCAGGGCTGGGAGATCGACGTGCAGGACTGGACGAAGACTCCTGAGTCAGGCCAGGCTTGGCATGCTGGGGACTAGAGACTGGGGAGTCAGATGCTTCACTGGGACTGCGGCTAATCCTGCTCTTGGCATTCTCAGATACACCTGAAAAGATGCATTGGGCACATTGGAAGAGCCTATTCATCATCTTTATGATCCACTTGTACAAATGCAATTAATGATATCATGGGCATGCATTTTTTATAAGGTTTTCTGAAATGCTAAGGCTTTACATTAAGTTCACTTCAAAAGATATATTGGTGGAATTTTCACATGACCCATGCTAGAGGTAAAAACAAACAACATCAACTAACTTCTTGCCATTAAAGGGGTTAATCTTAACTGCAACTCAGATTTGTCCAACTGCCAGACTCCAATATCCTGAAACACACATCCCCTTCTAATCCCCAGTGCCCCAATACAAAGAGTACCAAGACGACGAGCATTCTGGTTTGAACTGTTTCACAAATAATTATAATAATAATAATAATAAATCACTTTTATACCGCGCAATACTCCCACACAGTGAGACTCAAAGCGCCTTCTTCTCAAAGCTGAGAGTAGCCAATGATATACTCACGGACAAAAGAAACGCGAAAAAGTTAGTGTGTATTTTTAATATTTTAAATACAATCTTGATATATTTTGCGTACAGTGCCTATGCATTTGCACTCTTAACTACTGCACAACGTGCACAGCGTTCTGTTTACAATGGCAAAGGACGGTCAAATGCGGCATGGTGATTGCCTAATGGGAGGCACATGCAAGTTGTGCAGCAAAATTTGCTTGCCGTAGCAGTGTTCAGGGGTTGTACCTCAATAAAAAGCAGGCCTGAAAATATTCTCTTTCCTTTTCATCAGTCCTCAGCAGCGATGCCAAGATGTAGCGCAGAAGAACACAACCAAACACTTGGCCATTTGGAGGCTGGTGTTCCTCACAGAAGCGTCGCAAACCTATTCAATGTTCACCTCTCGACTATCTACCATCTAGAGCACCGTTTCCAGGTGACTGGCACGGTTGCTGATGGACCACGGTCAGGCAGGCCTTGAGCTACGACCCCTCGGCAAGACCGCTACATTTTAAGAAGCCATCGGCAAGAAAAGTTCCTGAAGGCGACTACTACATCAGCAAACTTGCCAGGCAATGCCCAATGTCGAGTCAGCGCCAGGACAGTGCGCCGTCGCCTCAAGGAGAACGGGCTACTAAACCGTTGTCCAGCTCCAGGACCAGTGCTGACTCATCATCATCGCCAGACTCGTCTCCAGTGGGCTCAGGCTAGAACCAACTGGTGCAGGCAAAAGTGGGGACGTGTGGTGTTCACAGGAGTGCAGATTCTGCATTGATGAAGCATACGGACGTGTTAGGATATTACGTTTGTTCTGATTGTTTTCAATTAAATAAATTTTAATACACAAATTTCATTTATGTGTTTTCGCGTATCTTTTGTCCATGAGTATAGAATGCAACTCCAACACACTTACCGAATTCAGAGAAGACACCGTGCAGCTCCTCTTTGGTGGAGAAGAGGATCTTGGGGCTGAGCACATCAGCATTGAACTTGTCTCCCCAGGGCAGGCGTGAGTCGGCGGAGGGCCGGTCCTTGGCGGACACTTGCAGCTCCAGGGACACGTTGAACTGCTCGGGGTACTTGTCTGGCGTGTCCAACTGGTCCAGGTCGAACCTGGAGCACAAACATCACGTGGTAGCACCAGGAAACCAAAACCACCTACCAAGTGTGCTTTGTCCTCCACATCAAAAGTAGGTAGGCAGTCAGGTCTGGTCAGATCATGTTAGGTCTATCTTACTGACTGACTGACTGACTGACTGACTGGCTGATTGTATCAAGTTTATCAGCCTATCAGACAACATAGGCCATTGAGGCCAATAAGATGAACACACATAAGAGATTGCTCAGAGAAACAACAGATAATTACTTATCAGAATTACATAAACAATTACATGAACTGTGACAGAATGAAGATTCTCATTTGGCTAACAAGCAATAAAATGAATTCCTGCCTGTGGAAAAGAAATAATGTTTCTTAACAGTTTTGTACACATGGAAACTTAAAGCATATTATCACAACCCAGTTTTTGCTCAACCCTAAACTGTACCTATGGAAACATGTGGCTACCATGCAGATTCTAAACAGGTAAAAGCACCGTTGTATACAGCGCCTCATCACCCAAGTCTCGGTCTTAAACCGCTTTACACTTTACTCCTGATCACTGGGCAGCTTCATTAATCCTTCTACTGGCACCAAGGTTCTTGCATGCCACCAAAATGGGGAACAAGGCATGGTAAGAAAAAAACAAGGACAGAATACTTGGAATCTTGGGGTTACAACATGTCAGAGAGAAGACAAATAGCTTGAGGACAAAGTAAACAGCCTGTATAACAAATGGGTACCATGCAGCAAAACCGTCAGCCACTGCACTTACTGAGTGAACTTGACTTGTCTGGCATCCGTGTCTACAAAGCCAGTGTGGAACTGCACTTGGAACATCTTCACAGATGTGATCTGTAAAGTGGAGTCCACTTGTAAGTGCTTCAAAAGTGCTTCCCAACATGGATTTCATCATGTGTACAAACTACAATGGAAAGACAAACTCCTCCTGACCTGAAGTCAAAATTCCTATAATAAACATAATTTCACATGTGGCCAAGTGGTTCTCTTGGTGTCCATCTTGGTTGAGAGATTGGTTGAGAGATTGGTTGAGAGATTGGTTGAGAGATTGGTTGAGAGATTGATTGAGAGATTGATTGAGAGATTGGTTGAGAGATTGATTGGCTGTGGCCCTCCCACAAAATTGATATGATGTTATCCTTGAAAATGACATTGTGGTAGAAAAGGAAACATTGTTTTTAATGAGAGAAATGGAACAGACATAATGTCTGATGCATTGCTGTGCAATGAGTGAGCCTTACCACCGGACCCATTACACATAAACACTCAGATTACAGAATTAAAGTAGACTCATTGGGCAACTATGACTACAGCGTGATCAACCCTCTTCATCATGTCTACTAGGCATTCCAAAGAATGCATGACTTTGCAACAACAGAGTATCCTTCCACAAATCAATCAACCAAAAGCACTCAAGATCTGAGGAAATAAATACACACTCATCCATGAGGATGGCAGCAACCTTTGCAAGTTGGAATCATACTCTCTATGCGTCGACATGTCAAGTGTTATAAGCTTTTCACAAATGATAAAAAGCAGCATTATCAGAAATCTTTTTAATAAGCAAAGAAGACCCTTACTTTCAAATAAACCAAAGCAATCATGAAACTCCATAAAATAGACTACCTTTCCCTGTATCTTCCCTCCAAAGGTGGACCGGGCGTGGTAGAGGGCAATGGTGATGTCTCCAGCAACAGGGATTCTCAGTGGCACCAGGATGTGTCCATCTGCCACAGTGTACTGTCTGCAACCGACATCAGCGGTCAGCACCATACATCAGCAATCCCCACCATGTCCACTAGCATCAGTACAGGACTAGGCATCTATGAGTGTGTGTGCACACATATACAACACACCCACACACACATAAACACACGTACACACACAACCCGCACATACACACAGACACACACTTTTATGTATACTCACACACACACCACACACACACACACACACACACACGCACGCACGCACGCACACACACACACACACACACACACACACACAAACCCACCGATTATGTAAGATGAAGGCAATGTAAGCCACAACAAAGCTAACTGGGTGCCGTACCTCATTTTTTCATACTCCTGGGACGTGGTGAGCACCCTCTCTTCTCCAACAAAGACTTCAGCAAACGGGGTGCAGCCATTCCTGTAAATAGGTTGCGGCAGTCAAAATTTGGTTATGAAATGAGAATTTATGTTTTGATGCATATTTGGAGAACAATAAAAAAACAAGCAAAACACAAAAAAGTAAGCGCATACCTTTATTGGTTTCTGAGATATTGGCATTTTAAGATGTGTGCTGTCGCGATGCCCTTTAAAACTGAAAATGAGGCGACTTTAACAGCATAAAGCTACTACATAATAATGGCTTAGTCAATTCAGCTTTTGAGAATCAGTTCTCAGCAACCAGGAATAGCAAAAAATCATTGTTTCAACACTCTAGTTTCATATTTGTTTGACCAGCAAGCACTGAAACTTTACGAAAAACACAACTGAAAACAGCAAAACTGCAGGGGGGGGGGGCAAGTTTAGGCTATCACAGAATTGAGTTTATTTAAAGCAGCTCTCTGGAACTTCCAGATCTTACAAACAAACATGCATAGAACAAGCCCATTTTTTTCATGAGATTATTGCAAGAAGTTTTTGACAAATTAACTGCCAAAGTCAGGAAAAACATCAATTTGACCGGCGTCTGGACGTTCTGCCATGTACATATATGTAAAGCTTCATAACTATTGAACTATATACAGTATCTTTACCAAATTTTGAGACATTGCACATTATGCATTTATCTACATTCCTACATAATGTGGAATTGAAAGCTGGAAAATTATGAAAAAGAAGGAAAAGAAGTCATAAAAAAATTTAGAAAAGTTGGATGTTTCCATCTGTACACACACAACAACTGTCATAACTTTTGAACCAATTGATGGATTTACCTCAAATTTGAAAGCAAATGAAAAAATAACATGGTTTGCTCTTATGGACACTGAAAAAGGGCAATTGTTCTGAAAGGAACCCCTTCAGGCTTCAGCACTGAGCAAGGCCCCCCCCCCCCCCCCCCCCCCCCCCCAAAAAAAAAGAGTTAGCAAGCACGCACAGATTGTCATTTCAATTTACAGCAAATTTTCAAACAAGTACTCCTTAAAATGATGATACTTTTGTCTCAGATTGTCTGGTGCTTCAATGATGAATGCACGCCCTGAAGATGACGATGGGGCCAGGGCGACGTTTCCAGCAAAAACTACATCCGCAGCAATGGAGCAACGGTCCTCCTTTACTGGCCATCTGAAGATGTCACTGTCTTTTGTCCTCTCCATAAACTTGACATCTGCTTCCCCCTCATCTCTCAGTTCACTCACTTCACCGATGTAGTAGGTGTCTTCGTAGTAGACCGCAACGATCTCCCCTACACGTTGAAACTGGAATGCTCTGTCAAAGTGTGTCTCCACCTCTCTCACATCTTGTTCGTCTCCCATTTCTTCTTCATCCTCTTCTCCTTCGCTATCAGACTCGCACTCAAAGAGCTCCCTTCGAGGGCGCTTTGCAGGAGGACCTTCAAGGTCAGGAAGAGGTGGCATATTTTTTATCACCTGCCCCCCGATGAACTGCAGTACCCTGTTCACTAGCGATGGTCCTGTTACTCTCAGGTGTGGAGAAGTCTCGCTGAGCACTGTCGATTTGATACAAATTACTATGGAATCCTACCACTAGTTTTAAAAACAAAAATAAGACAACTCAGAAAGACTTTAATCTTTCGTGTTACATTGGTAATTTGTGTTATTAATATGTGCGAATCCTGGAAAAAGTGGATTTTATCGAACCGACGGCCACTTCCAGTCTGATGAAATTTCTTCGAACATCACATCTATTTAGCACTCACTGAAAGTCCCGACTTCTACAATACTTTTTCCCAATATGTGCAAAATATTGCAACAAATATCTTCCTAAATGATTGTTCTAGCATAAACTGAAACAAAAACCCCAATAAACTTACGGATTCCAATTGATTTGTCCGTCAGAATTGCATCGCGCCGTCACTCTCTTCGCTCACCATTGTGTGAATGAACTGGCGATGACCGATTTTAACATCGCGGACGATCCCTTCGTTTTGATCAGATCGCTTGCCAAGGATACATAATGAATACATTAACCTAATACCTCTTTCGAAAGCGTACGGATTTGGCTTCATTTTTATTGTAGTTAGGATGCGTTTCAGTGGTTATTTTCTTCAAAATCGTTGAAAATTCATCAACTTTTGTAGAAAATTTGATTCTAAGCTCATTCTTTTAATTACAAGACAGCTCAACATTACATCATTAAAAACCTCATTCTTCCGTGAACACTTTGATACTAAATATAGGTGTGTAGGCCCCATGTCCAACACAAGCCAAGGCCGCGAAACAAGTACCCAAAAATCTGACACACAAAGCGCTGCGGGCATGGCGGTCCAAACTGACCAGAGCGGCGCAACACATGGGTTTTTGTTTTCATTGGCTTGAGATACACATTCAATCAATTCAAACAAAACCAACAGTATTTTAAAGATAAAAGTTTTTCAATTTGATGTTTGTTTGGCAAAAATTGGTGCATTAGTGACTGAAAAATTGTCATGGGAAAAAGACCAAAAATAGGCGATTTTACACATTGATGGTGAGTTATCAGGGGGTCTGCCGCAACCTACTGTAAAGGCAGTAGGGCCACTGCATGAGACTCAGGTACTTTGCAAACTGAACAAGACCAAAGATGCCATCAAGGGGCATTGGGAATGCACCAGGTTAGCTTAAGTGATTCTGTTAAGTTTCACTTCACCAACACCCAGGGTTAATTTCTTCACATGCAGCAAGACTTGGATGACTGCATTTCTTCTGTGGCAAATGATATCAATAAATTGAAATATTAGTAGATAATGAAGGTTGGCTCCTTGAGCTCCAACTAAACGCCATGGTACATAGAAAGTTGTTTACAAAATGCAGCACATCCTTCACAAAAACGCAATTCAGATCAGCCAGTGTGTTATTAAGTAAACATGTGGGGGACTTCCTCCAATCAAATGAGGGCTACTCACTTCTGGCGGTTGAAGAGAGGCACGGGGGAGAGGGCGATGGAGGCGAGCAGCACCTGACGTGTGTGGGGCAGCACTGCGGGTTCTGCCACCATTTTGGCAATGTACTCCACGTACCTGTAGCATGGACACGTCCCTGCCTTTCATCATGAAAGTACATCTATTCATCTAGCAGTAAACCCCATGTCTATCAGTCTCCTCAATAGCTTTCTGGACAATGCTTAACAATGTGGTCTACTAGAAGGGATTGTTTGAGGAACAATAATAATAATAATGACAGTATCATTTCTGACAGTTGGCTAATGAAAAAGCTAACTCAAGACTCAATCCCATGTTATAGTCAAATAAAATTTCTGAAGCCTGCCAAAAAAAAAAAACATTCATTTTTTTCCCAAAAGGAGATCTGAAATCAGTGCAGTTCAATTAGTAGGCTTGTTCAGGAGTACGAAGCACTGCATGAGTGCTGAATATTGGCAATTGAGCGCTCTTTGCTCCTCCTGAACACCTACAGATTTAGTGCAGCGCTTCACTTGTTAAAAGGGTAGGTAAATCTTCTGCGCCCCATGTTGTGTTGATAGACGCGAAGAAAGTGTTTTCTTTGCCACATACATCGTTTATGCACGTTTAAATGTATTCTGCATGAATAAAGTCCACTACTGTGTCATCCTTACTTGCCATTACTCGCACATACAGAGCGCTTGGGGCTAATAAAGCCCATTCCAGTCCCAAAATGATGTTTCTGAGGGTTATTTTACGCATCGACGGCCAGTGCGGGATCAAAGATGCCATTTTGAAAATCGTCTGAATCACCTCGGATCGGTGATGCACAGCGCTGCTCAGCGCTGAGTGAATCATGACCCAAAATTGCTGTTCAGGAGTGAATCACATGCAGTGCTGTGCAGCGCTTTGCAGCGCTGCACCTCCTGAACAAGCCTATTGTCAGTACTATTTGTCAAGCGAAGATTTCTAACAGCTTTACAAACCTGGCAAGGCACTAATCAGACATAAGAATTTACATCCAAAGAACAAAGGTCACAAAGAACAAAGGTCACAAAGAACATGTCATTCTTCTTGGAGCCACCCACCGTCTCTGAGCTGGGGATGCACTAGGTGCCCCTCTCCTGGCTGTGATCATGTGCATGGTGTTGGCCGCCGAATCAAAGAGTCGGCAGAACACCAGGAATGCTCCCACCACTGTTGCAGAGTGTGCTTTGCCATCCTACAACACCAAAAGAAATCTCCTTGATGCCATTTCACTTCTGCCTTCCAATCATAAAATATTTCTGCTGAATTAGCTGATGTAAAAAACGTATGGACATGTAAACCCTCTTCTATTGCAATGAGGAGAATGTAATCGCATCAACAACTGTTCTTGATTAAATAAAGGAGGACTACTATAACTATTAAGGTCCTGTAAGTCATTCACATGTTTCATTCCCCAGTCCTGTGAGGATTATGCAATTAGTAGAAAAAAATCAGTCAAATAATAGCCACTTGGGGTGGGCGGCTATGGGCAGCATAGGATTGAGCATGGTGGGCGGTAATAGGTGGTACAGGATCTTACGAGTTAATGCACAATATCCAACCCTTACCAGGCAGTGAACGACACAGATGTTTTTGGAGTTTTGCCGAAGCCACAGATGCATGTTCTTGCAAATTGCAAAGAGGTTTGCCAGTGTTGGAGCTTTCCTCTGCGGCCACCCACACTCTGACACCTGTGGAAAAACACAGAAGTCAACATGAAGTAGAGCGTACGAAGCTGTCATCAGAGGAACAACTTTTTTCAACAATTGGAATCTCCTTAGGTGCAGCGAAATTTCCATCAATGCAATGTTTTCTTTATTATTCTCCCCAAATCAATTTACACTGACCACAATACTGTCTAAAATAAACTGAACAAACAAACAAATTATTGTTAAAATTACTTTACTGGCCCTTTCTTTTCCCTGACAAGAAGATCCCCTTCTCTAAGAAAAAAATGTTGTGGTTGAGGTAACATGAAAAAAAAGGGGGATGGAAAGGGGAGTTGGTACATCAGCCTGAACTTAAAAAAAAAAAATTTTAAGAAGAGGCCAGATTCAATATAAATAAACATATTTCTCTGAAAATATTTTTTTTATTGAAGTGGATTGCCAGTGCGCTCATAGCACAGGGAAGATGGGACAGCACACAGTTAATGCTTACCTTCAATTTCTTTTTCTTGTTGTTGCATGATTGAAAAAAGTTTAGAGTCAGAAGAAAAATAATAGGATCAGTCTGGTAGCAGTAATCACAACTTCTGGGGGGCCTAGAATTACACACAAATTCTGCAGACATGTTCCAAAGCATCCCTGCCCAGCCACACAAGCAAGCCACTGGACAAGGACAGTGTGCCTACCCTGTTCTCAAACTTGGTGTTTCTGTAAGATCGCTGGGACAGGTTGTACACAGCGTAGCAATGACGGTGGCGGGACTCCAGGTAAGTGCGCACATCGTCAATGTGGTTTTTGATGGCCGACTCCACACCCTCCGCAGGAAAGGACATGACTGCAGACAGACAGACATGGATGGATGGATGGATGGATGGATAGTGTTTTACAGGGTTCGTACAGGTTTTTAGATACAAAATTCCATGACTTTTCAGGTTTTCCATGACCTGTACGAACCCTGGTTTTACAGCCTATCAACCTTTGTAGGCTGCAGACAGACAAACAGCATCAGCATGCAGCACTGGTCTGCACTGGCAACTGCAGTCATGCCACCTGGTATGGCTGTCTGCCTCAGTTCCATCCCTCCCCTTCTCTGTGTCAGCCTTCCATCCCTCAACCCCCATATCCTTTTTCACCTCGTCTAGCCCTCTGCGTGTGTGTGCATGCATATGTGTGCATGCATGTACATGTGCATATACATGTGTGTGCATGCATGTACATGTGTGTGTGTATGCATGCATGTGTGTGTTTGTATGAATGTGTGTGTCTGTATGCATGTACATGTGAGTGTCTGCATGTGTTTATGTGTGCATGTGTGTGTGTGGACATGCATTGTGTGTGTGTGTGTGTGTGTGTGTGTGTTTGTGTTTGTTTGTGTGTGTGTGTGTGTGTGTGTGTGTGTGTGTGTGTGTGTGTGTGTGTGTGTGTGTGAGAGAGAGAGAGAGAGAGAGAGAGAGAGAGAGAGAGAGAGAGAGAGAGAGAGAGAGAGAGAGAGAGAGAGAGAGAGAGAGTTTATTTCCCTGACATCTTTCTTTCTATCTCTAATGTATACATGCAAATACACAAATCCAAGTACTAAACCTACATAACATGCTCAAATGTAATCTTCCTAAAAAGCAATAATACTAATTAACTCATAGTCAAAAACAAATATAGACAATATCATCACACCTAGACTGGAAAACTGTCTAGAGATGGTTACTTACTTGCAATTCGTGTTGTGATGTATGAGAAATCCAAGTCACCCTTGTTCATTGAGCTGAAAATTAAAGATGCATCATTTACATTAATTTACAGAGTATACTTTTTTATAACAATGAACTCACCACACACAAAAAACACACAAAAACTGTCTGCCCCAACCCATCAGACCCTTATTTAAAGCAAATGGGAAATAAAATTCTTTACAACCGTTGGCAAACCACACTGCATTGCTCAAAGCTTCTCAGCATGAAAATAATTCATCAGCTGACAATCCATTCCATCAGTTTATGAAGACAAATCCAACCTATCTGCAATACATGTCTGAAATCCCCAACAGCAAAGAAATGGGCTGCAAGCTAATCAATCATGAAATATTCTGCTCCAAAGGAATTAAAATAAAAAGGCATCAATAACTCAATTAAACAGTTTGCATGCATACCAAAAATTATAAAATTACAGTTTTACAAAAATTGGTCTGACCTAAAGGCATAATCCAAAATATTGCTGCAAGAAAAAAGTACAAACAACTAGTGAAACTGCACTGGATTTCAAGTCAATTATGTCTATTTGGGGTCAACATCAAGATAACCCCATGCAGTCACAGCCTGTCAAAAGAGAACACGGTGTTCTACCTTCCCATTTATTCAGTGAAGTTCAGTGAACAATGGTATATTTTAGTCATCATAGCATGGTTACTAACTTGTAAGTCAACGCACAAAAACTTATTCTCAGCATCCATTAAAAACCAGTCTATTGTGACCCTCCAAAATTAGTACAGCTGTCTCTGCACAGGTTGGTCAGCTTTATATCTCTGGCATAGATCCTTGTAGCAAGATCAGAGGTAGGTTTGATAGGACTATGATATGCTAGCAAAGGCAATCCCTGAAATGGACTATAGTGATGGCATTGACTGATTTAGGTTAGTATTGCATGTGCGTGTGTGTGTGTGTGTGTGTGTGTGTGGGTGTGTGTGTGTGTGTGTGTGTGTGTGTGTGTGTGTGTGTGTGTGTGTGTGTGTGTGTGTGTGTGTGTGTGTAATTTAGTTACAGTGTCATCACTTTAGTTTATTTCACTGATTGCTTTCGCTAGCATACCCTAGTCCTATGAAACGCACCTCAGGTGATCTCTGTGTCTGTGCTTCCTCAGTTAAATCTTCATTCAGCAATTCCTCCATTTACCCATCTACAGATGGATGGATAGTGTTTTACGGCCTATCAGCCTTTGTAGGCTATGTAAGGCCATTAAGCACAAAAATCATTAGTACTGTTTAGAGTAAACATAAAGCAAGCCAAGATGTCCCTAGTTATTTGCCTCTTACGAATCGCGTAGGGAGACGCAGTGGGTCAATTCTAACCCTGAACCCACTGGGGGAACCCATCGACAGAGACTGACAAGAAAACAAAGAACCTTGAATCTCAAGAACAAACTTGATTTGTCTCAACCACTGCAGAGACTATCTCTCTACCGCAGGATTCCTGATTCCTGAGCCGCTCCAGAAACACTTACATGAGATTGCTCTTGGCTAGCGATTATAGTCTTCCGAGATGGAAGGTTTGTTTCCAAATGCCATGGACACCAGAAAATGAGGAGACAAAGCCAACACCTACGCAGAGACAGTTTCCATGACCTTGCTGGAGGCATCCTTGATGTTCTTCATCAGATTGCCTGCCCCGCCCCGAAGGGAGGAAAAGATGGCACTAGCTGTGCCCTCCGCCATGCTGGAAACCCCCTGCGGCTGGCTGCCCATGGAGGGAGGGGGGGGTGCTGGCCTGCTGGGCTGGTGCACAGGGCTGTCTGTACGCACACACACACACAGGCAAAGGTAATGGTGTTGATTATATATAACATGGTGACTTTTAATGCTGCACACAGTTGTCTGTGTGCTCACACACACACACACACACACACACACAAACACACACACACACACACACACACACACACACACACACACACACACACACACACACACACACACAGGCAAATGTTGATTTTACATGCTGACTTCAAAACTGCACACAGCTCTCTAACACACCAAGCATGCATGCACGCACGCACAGACACACACATACACACACACCCACACATGCATGCATGCACACACACACACAAACACACACCAAGGCAATGGTAAATGATTTGATTTACACGCTGACTTTCAGAACAGCACACAGCTGTCTGCACACACACACACACACACACACACACACACTCACACGAACACACACAATACACACCACACAACACATATACTCACACACACACACACACTCATACTGAAGCAAAGGTAAATGCATTAATTTTACATGCTGATTTCTTAAAACTTCACTTGGCTGTCTGCACGTATCCACACACAGGCAAAGGCAAATGTTGATTCATAAAGTGTCTTCCAATTACATCTGAATCTCAAGTTGCTTCATCCTGCACCCTATGGCCACTGTGCCATCTATTATTCCTATACTGACACCCGATAATGTACACATGGTCAGACAGAACATGCATAGTCTGTTACTGAACAGTCTCCATTCCTTGGAAACCCTGCACCTGCACAGCAAAGTTAAGACTGACACATAGCCATTCCAATAAAGAATTTCCACTGCCGTACAGTAAAACATCTACCTCAGAACTAAGTGTAACCTGAGAACAGTGAAACAAGCTAGCTAGGAACTACATGTTACCTAAGAAATGCGAGGCAGTCCAGCAAGGCACTAGATTTTACCAAGGAACTGTCAGGTAGTCCAGCAAAGAAGTAACAGTTACTTAAGAATGTGAAATGGCCAAATCCAAGCAGTGAGCTTTTACCCGAGAACTGAGGGGCGGGCTGACTGCGCAGCTGGAGTGGATCCTTTAGGTTCACGGTGCAGGCAGCGGCAATTTCTTGCAGCGTCTTGACGATGTCGTTGATGGTGGGTCTCTCCCTAGGGTCCACTTTCAGCAAGGACCCTGAAACACAGCAAGCCCCATAGGATGCCTCCATGCCCACGGCCACAGATGGGGCTGTTTGTATGCAACAAGGCAATACATGATGCACAGTGCTACTTCCTCACTTGCTGATTTAAATAATTTCAGAATCTCTATGTCCAAGCACAGCTTTCCTAGTATCCTGCCTGTTGATTTGCTAATATTCCCAGATTCTCAGAAAAACAGCAGAGGTCTACAACCAAGTTTTCAGTGCAGCCCTGGCATATTTTATCACTATCTTTCCATACATTGTCGAAGAGACGTTTCAATCCATTAAATTATTCACTTTCTCACGCATCCTCCACCACATTTTGCTCAATCAGGTTCTGACAGCATAAATGCATAAGCTACATCCAATGACAGACTCCCTGACTATAGGATTACTTGTTTAGAACCAGGAAAGTTTCATTTCATAGGTATCAAAACTCTACAGACCACTCACTGATCAGACACTATAAAACTGTGCTTTCCAAACAAATGAATTCAATTTTTTCCTTATCAGATCATAAAAGACGGAAATTTTTCAGCTGAAGAAAATCCAAGACTTACTGATCAGATCATGAAAGACTGTGAATTCTCTGTCACTCTCAGGAATGATGTAGTTGGCGTTGATGATGCGTAGCTTGGCCGAGTCCTCAAAGGGATGCTCGTTGAAGCACAGCAGGAACAGAACACAGCCCAGGGCCTACAAATATTTACATTACACACACAAAAACACAAATATGGAATATAATGCAAAATATTTATGTGGAAACAAGTCCTAGGTGCATCATGTGAAAATTGTTTTCACAAAACAAATATCTTTAGAGTCAATAACATAAGCCCAAATCTACTTGCGTAACAAACAAGTTATGTACATGATTCAATCAAATATGAAGCATCACATTTACAAAGTGTATAAAACAATGAAAAAATTACATGTAAAATAATATAGCATCTGCCTAAAGCATTTTGAAAGAATGGCAACCATTGCAAGCCTGATGCATACTAGTTACTACCTTTCATCAACAGGATATAAAATCCCATCAGCCCACACACAGAAAGAATATCATCACTTACCCAGATATCTAAACCTTCATTGATTGGAAAGTTCTGGTAGAGATCCAGCATTTCTGGAGACCTGTACATGGGTGTGGTGTTCTTGGCAATCTGGAAAAGTTATGGCAAAATCCACAATGAATCTTTTCACTATTTACAAAGCCATTTTCTCTTCCTCTCAAAAGATAACATGATTCAATTAGCTGTAAGAATCTAAAGTACTGTTCTATGTGTCTCTTACAAAATAAAAAGCGAAGATGACAAAGATAAATTCTACTCTTTCTCTTTCCAACAATGTTATTTCTAGATGATTTATTTTTCCAACATGTTGCTGAGCAGACGAACTTGTATTTATGCTGTTCAACAGCAAGCAGAAGAGAGTTGTGAGGACCGAGTGTGGAAAGTCACCACTGCCAAAGAAATCAAACTCTTCTTCACAATCAAAATGTTTTTATTAAATTTGTCTCTATTTTGTTTTGATTTTGTCCTCTAAGATCTTCCCTTGTGAGGTACTGTGTTTTCTATCATAAGGCAGTGCGTGTGGTCAAGGGGGAGTTAACTCTTTACTTGCATGGGCTTTAGATTGTGGCTGTAGTCTAGATAAGATGTCATACTAATGGTTTTGGGGTGGGATCTAAGGGTTGAGGGACTGCATCTTTCAGAGATTCTTAGCTACTCTGTATTTTTTGGTGCCCATTAGTTGATCCTCAAAGGAAAGAGGAGCATTTCTTATATAAGAGAAATAAGTTATCAAAAGGAAGGTATTAAAACTTTTGTGAAAAAACCGGGTTTTTTTATTTTATTTTATTTAAGGTAACCGTTAAAATTTACATGGGGATTTAGAGTTAGGTTTTTTGCTGAAGGTACCGGTGGTAAGAGAGTTAAGATAAGAGTTAAAAACTGGTTGCAGGGGCATTCACCTCTGGTCCCCACAAGAGATGTGCCCTGTGTGTGGCAAGCCCTGTATGTGGCAAGCAGTGCCCTGTATGTGGCAAGCAGTGCCCTGTGTGTGGCAAGCAGTGCTCTGTGTGTGGCAAGCAGTGTCCTGTATGTGGCAAGTAGTGCCCTGTATGTGGCAAGCAATGCCCTGTATGTGGGAAGCAGCGCCCTATATGTGGCAAGTAGCGCCCTGTATGAGGCGAGTAGTGCCCTGTGTGTGGCAAGCAGCACTCTGTATGTGGCAAGCAGTGCTCTGTGTGTGGCAAGCAGTGTCCTGTATGTGGCAAGTAGTGCCCTGTATGTGGCAAGCAATGCCCTGTATGTGGCAAGCAGTGTCCTGTATGTGGCAAGTAGTGCCCTGTATGTGGCAAGCAATGCCCTGTATATGACAAGTAGTGTCCTGTATGTGGCAAGTAGTGCTCTGTTTGTGGCAAGTAGTGCCCTGTATGTGGCAAGTAGTGCTCTGTATGTGGCAAGTAGTGTCCTGTATGTGGCAAGTAGTGCCCTGTATGTGGCAAGCAATGCCCTGTATATGACAAGTAGTGCCCTGTATGTGGCAAGTAGTGCCCTGTATGTGGCAAGCAATGCCCTGTATATGACAAGTAGTGTCCTGTATGTGGCAAGTAGTGCTCTGTTTGTGGCAAGTAGTGCTCTGTATGTGGCAAGTAGTGCCCTGTTTGTGGCAAGTAGTGCCCTGTATGTGGCAAGCAGTGCCCTGTATGTGGCAAGTAGTGTCCTGTATGTGGCAAGTAGTGCCCTGTATGTGGCAAGTAGTGCCCTGTATGTGGCAAGTAGTGCCCTGTATGTGGCAAGCAGTGCCCTGTATGTGGCAAGTAGTGCTCTGTATGTGGCAAGTAGTGCCCTGTATGTGGCAAGTAGTGCTCTGTATGTGGCAAGTAGTGCCCTGTTTGTGGCAAGTAGTGCACTGTTTGTGGCAAGCAGCGCCCTGTATGTGGCAAGTAGTGCCCTGTTTGTGGCAGGTAGTGCACTGTTTGTGGCAAGCAGTGCTCTGTATGTGGCAAGTAGTGCTCTGTATGTCGCAAGTAGTGCCCTGTTTGTGGCAAGCAGCACCCTGTATGTGACAAGCAGTGCCGTGTATGTGGCAAGTAGTGCTCTGTATGTCGCCAGCAGTGCTCTGTATGTGGCAAGTAGTGCCCTGTTTGTGGCAAGCAGCACCCTGTATGTGGCAAGTAGTGCTATGTGTGTGGCAAGTATTGCCCTGTATGTCGCAAGCAGTGCTCTGTATGTGGCAAGCAGCGAATTGTATGTGGCAAGTAGTGTTCTGTATGTGGTAAGCAGCGCCCTGTATGTGACAAGTAGTGTTCTGTATGTGGAAGTAGTGCCCTGTTTATGGCAAGCAGTGTTCTGTGTGTGGCAAGCAGTGCTCTGTATGTGGCAAGCAGCGCCCTGTATGTGGCAAGCAGCGCATTGTATGTGGCAAGTAGCTCATTGTATGTGGCAAACAGTGCTCTGTATGTTGCAAGTAGTGTTCTGTATGTGACAAGTAGTGCCCTGTATGTGGGAAGCAGCGCCGTGTATGTGGCAAGCAGCACCCTTATGTGGCAAGCAGCGCCCTGTATGTGGCAAGCAGCACCCTGTATGTGGCATGTAGTGCCCTGTATGTGGTAAGCACCCTGTATGTGGCACGTAGTGCCCTGTATCTGGCAAGCAGCGCCCTGTTTGTGACAAGTAGTGTCCTGTATGTGGCAAGCAGTGCCCTGTATGTGGCAAGCAGTGCTCTGTATGTGGCAAGCAGTGCCCTGTATGTGGTTAGTAGTGCCCTGTATGTGGCAAGCAGCGCCCTGTATGTGGCAAGCAGCGCCCTGTATGTGGCAAGTAGTGCCCTGTATGTGGCAAGCGGCGCCCTGTATGTGGCAAGCAGTGCTCTGTAGGTGGCAAGCAGCACCCTGTATGTGGCAAGCAGCACTCTGTATGTGGCAAGCAGCGCTCTGTATGTGGCAAGCAGTGCCCTGTATGTGGAAGGCAGCACCCTTTATGTGGTAAGCAGCACACTGTATGTGGCAAGTAGTGCCTTGTGTGTGGCAAGCAGTGCTTTGTATGTGGCTAGTAGTGCCTTGTATGTGGCAAGCAGCGCCCTGTATGTGGCAAGGAGTGCTATGTATGTGGCAAGGAGTGCCCTGTATGTGGCAAGCAGTGCCCTGTATGTGGCAAGGAGTGCCCTGTATGTGGCAAGCGGTGCCCTGTATGTGGCAAGCAGTGCTCTGTATGTGGCAAGGAGTGCCCTGTATGTGGCAAGCAGCGCCCTGTATGTGACAAGCAGTGCGCTGTATGTGGCAAGCAGTGCGCTGTATGTGGCAAGCAGTGCGCTGTATGTGGCAAGCAGTGCTCTGTATGTGGCAAGTAGTGCGCTGTATGTGGAAAGCAGTGCGCTGTATGTGGCAAGCAGTGCCCTGTATGTTGCAAGGAGTGTCCTGCATGTGGCAAGGAGTGCCCTGTATGTGGCAAGCGGTGATCTGTATGTGACAAGGAGTGCCCTGTATGTGGCAAGCAGCGCCCTGTTTGTGGCAAGCAGTGTCCCGTATGTGGCAAGCAGTGTCCCGTATGTGGCAAGCAGTGCTCTGTATGTGGCAAGGAGTGCCCTGTATGTGGCAAGGAGTGCCCTGTATGTGACAAGGAGTGCCCTGTATGTGGCAAGCAGCGCCCTGTTTGTGGCAAGCAGTGTCCTGTATGTGGCAAGCAGTGTCCCGTATGTGGCAAGCAGTGCTCTGTATGTGGCAAGGAGTGCCCTGTATGTGGCAAGGAGTTCCCTGTATGTGGCAAGCAGTGCTCTGTATGTGGCAAGCGGTGCTCTGTATGTGACAAGGAGTGCCCTGTATGTGGCAAGCAGCGCCCTGTATGTGGCAAGCGGTGCTCTGTATGTGACAAGGAGTGCCCTGTATGTGGCAAGCAGCGCCCTGTTTGTGGCAAGCAGTGTCCCGTATGTGGCAAGCAGTGTCCCGTATGTGGCAAGCAGTGCTCTGTATGTGGCAAGGAGTTCCCTGTATGTGGCAAGCAGTGCTCTGTATGTGGCAAGGAGTTCCCTGCATGTGGCAAGCAGCGCCCTGTATGTGGCAAGCAGCACCTGTATGTGACAAGCGATGCTCTGTATGTGGCATCACATGGACATTGCATTAATACTGTACCAAAAGCAGGTAATATTTTGAAAAGAGGTGTTCGCTTCGATTCCTCCTAGGAAACGCTATTCCCACACGCGTGTGGAAACACAAGCCCGCGCATGTACAGCTCCAGGTACCTGTGGGTGCAAACCCAGAGGTGGAAATGTCAGGTCGGGTGGTCAGCGCACTTGGCCCTTTCTAGTTCACTAGAGATTTCGCCTACCGGCGAAAGTGTCTCTAACCCAGTTGACATCACGTGATGGAAGGTTTTCTTCAGATATATGCAAAGGGAGGTCCCACGAGAGGCTTGTGGGATAGCTGATCTGCTCCCTGACATACGCCTTTAAAGTAGTTCTAAGACTATTTCGCACAAAACTCTTAACTTACTCTTGTTGAGGCAATAAACAAGCGTTTATTCGATAAAATAAAATGTTTGTGTTGAAACGGAAACAAGTTTTATCATCTGAATGATTTCTGTAAAACTTGCAGAGAAAAATAGTATCAGAACGAACTATTTTGGGCGCAATGCTGTAATGCGAAGGGTCAAGTCTATTACGCATTCATTGCGAACTGCGCCAGAGTCACTACTGACTCGGGTTCACAGAGTGCACTTGGCCAGCTGTGGCCTGATGCCGGCGGTTGCAGCGTTTGAAGCTGTGTAGATCCCAGATTTGCAACATTGAACATAATGCTTCACTGACATTGTATCTCCCCACTCGGGAGCAGAACCGGGTACGTGTCGGGGTGGAGGAGGGAAAATTGTGCACGTTGACTTACGCGTGTTCATCCGCAACCTGGTTGCATGCTCCTCAGACAGTTGAGATTATGATAGAATTTTTATGAGAGTAGCCCGAGGACCAGGGGGTAAACGTGTGAGGCATGAACACCTATCAATGGAGATAGTCCCAATAGAAAAGCTATGACATCCTACCGTTTTATGAGTCATTTACGTATATGCATTTAATGTGTACTCATCTCCTTGCTTGTCAGACCGATGAAATCGTAACAATGGCACTTTACAGATAAGCTAACCAAACACTCCATCCCACACTAAAGAAATGGATACTAAACCATTTAATCACCATTACCCCACTGTATCATCCTCATGTCCGCAAGAGGGCAAAACATTCTCTGAACACGTGGTCAAAAGTGCTGAGGGTGGTCGAGTTATTGATCGCATGTCCAACCGTCGTAACAGCGTAGCTTACAACAATGATAAATGCACCGTCACTCATCATGGCACATTCATGGCTTAGTAGATTGGATGCTAGGGTTTTTTGCTCTGATGTGTTCTGGACAAAGAGCTATGATCCATCAGGCATCAAGGCCTGGGTCGTACATTGTTCCTGGTACAACATATTTGCCAGAACTTAATTCCCATGAACATCAATCAGATCGTGATCCACGTCGTTCTGTCCATGAAGCGGCCTTTGTCTGTCACCAAGAAACGAGTGGAGAGATCGAGCAATTCATAAGCCTGGACAGTCAGCCTGTCTGTCACGGTTGAGACGTGTGTAAATCATCCAGTCCAAAGCTTTCAGGGTTAACCTCTCGGAAAACAAGGCAACTAACCTTTGAGCACCAGAGCAGCACTAAAAATACTTGCAAAATTATTTTTGTATTCATGCATATTCGCTTGTATGTTCACACGCTCTTGCACATGTTTGTGTGCTCATGCTTTTCCACGCGGTATTGTATCGTTGTCTGTGTGTGCACAACAAACCATCAAAGCGACAAGGTGTTTCACACCAGACGGAGCTCGGGTATTTGGGGACCCACTTCTTTATCCCAGTGAGTGGCTGCCCCGAACAGCGATCTGACAGTTACGCAAGACTCACTGAGAGTTGGACTCAGCCACATGCTGCAGTTGCCCTATGAACAAACCCAGCCGGGATGGAACGGATCAGAGCTCCTTTTAAATGGCTAATATAATTATAAGAAGAGCCACCGGATCTGACAACAGGAAGCACCTTCATACTCATACGCCCTAAACGGACGAACAGCACTTGTTCCTGAAAAGGTTCTTGTAAAAAACCATACCTCGGGGCCCTGTCCAGGGCCGGATCTAGGGGGGGTGCTGGGGGTGCTCGAGCACCCCCCCCCCAAAAAAAAAAAAAAAAAAAAAAAACCTCCGTGGCAGCCGGGAGTTGGGGGGAGGCGGGAGGGGGGGGGGGTGGTTGCTCAAATATGTTGATCTACTTCCCACCTCATCGGATATCGGCACACTTTGCTTGGTAGCAGAGACAGTATAGTTAGTAAAAAGCTTGGGAAGGAGGGGGGGGGGGGGGGGGGGGGGGGGGGCTAAAAGATGCTGGGCCCAGATGCTGTACTACTCTCCACTTGGTATAAGCACACTCTACTTGGCAGCCAAGGTAGCTGGGGAGGGAGGGGGGGGGGGGGGGGGTGCTGCTATAATTAAGATGCCTTCCTTTTGCTACTCGCACAGACAAATCAAACCCGGGCAGAGACAGGAAGAATCTGTGACCAAACAAAAACTCTTGGAAATGACCGCACTGCCAGATTGCACAGATTTGCACCATTTTTCTCAAAATTTTCCGGGGGGGCATGCCCCCGGACCCCCCTAGAGGGGCGTGCCTGCTTCGCAGGCACGCACTCGTGGCTTCGCCACTTCGATGAGAAGACCCTAAAACAATTTTAAGCACCCCCCCTCAAAAAACTTTGATCCGGCCCTGCTGTCTATGTGTTTTACATCGGACTTTCGCTGAAAAGAAAGTGGAAAAAATCTGAAACAAATGCCTTTAAAACTCAGTATAGTTCGTGAAGGAATCTGCATGTTAGAACATTCCACGGAGCATTTTACCAGGCGTTAATGGCAACGCGGCCTGCGTATCTGTAAGATTATTTGCATGTCAACACAGTTTTGATTTCAAGTCGTCTCGGCTAATTATCAATTGCATGTTAAGCCCATTTTTCAGATGTAAATATAACTTTG